>PVJC01008845.1:0-47373 GCA_004026665.1 Murina feae | reverse complement strand
ATATATAACTAGATAAAAATCATGGTATATGCAGATTTTGGTATTAACCACAGTTTCGGGCACCCATTGGGGAGTCTTAGAATGTATCCCCAAAATATAAGGGGAGACTATTGTATTGAGGGTTTCCAGTGCAGCCAGAAAGTTTTAAGATTTGAATGTCAACATGGGACTCCATTGGAGATTGTTGAGGAGGGTAGTAGAAAATGGAATTTGAGTTTGGAAATATTGGTCTGTGGTGAAGGGGTTGAAGCTGGGGGGCAGGTGAGACCAAGTGGCTGCAATAATTCAAGAAAGAAGCCATGAGGACAAGGACAGGTGGCAGTCACAAGTAGAGAAAGCAGTGTATCTACATACATTCTCAGAAGAGAATCAGATGTCATTAGATGCTAGAGATCAAAAAGAGAGGAGCATCAATGTTGACGCTGAGGTTTCAGTTTGGAGGGACTAGGATAATGATGATAACATTCATAGTTGACAGTGGGATATCCAAGTGGATACATTTTGCCAACAGTTGGAGATAAGAAAACAGCTTTAATCAGGAATAGCTGCCAGATAGTGGTCTGTAGATTCTAAAGGAATGGTAACAGCCTTAAATTTCATCTAGCCCTCCCCCCCACCCCAAACCACATTGAAAGCAATCTTTCAGCTTCTGTGTTTTTCCTTTCCCTTCTATTGGACTGCATGTTCTTTTCTTGTGTTTTTGTTTGACTTTGAGAGAAAGGACATGCTCAGGGAACATTGGCAAGGTTGGAAAAAGATCACAAGTTAATTCCAATAGGAATGAATGGCCACTCAGCATGGAGAGGCACTTCTGGATCTCATGACTGCTCCTGGGTTCCTTTCTGTGCACTGCCTCACATTAGGTCAGGAGGGATTTCGAGGCAGCCATGTTCCTTTTTCAGTTCCACAGCACACTGATTTAGAGAGAAAAAAGAGGGGGATGGGATTATGGGAGAAACTGTGCTGAGAGGAAATGGCATTGAGTATAAAAAGGAAATTAGAAAAGAAGAATTGTGTAAATTGGCCATGATTACATAGAGAAAGTACTAAATTCTAATACCACAAGACCTTTAAAAACTAGTTTGCTTCACCATAGCACTGGCTCCCACTCTGGTATTCTGATTGTTGTGGTTTTTTTAAAATTCTCACCCAAGGAGTGAGGATATTTTTTTCCATTGATTTTCAGAGAGAGTGGAAAGGAGGGGGGAGGGAGAGAGAGGAAAACATCAACATGAGAGAGCCTAGGCCTAGGATGGAATCTGCAACCGAGGTACATGCCCTTGACCTGGAATCAAACCTCTGACCCTTCAGTCTGCAGGCCAATGCTCTAACCAATGAGCAACCGGTTAGAGCTGTTTTCCTCTTTTGACCTCCCCTCATCCATGCAGATCTACACTGTTGGAGGCTTAGGAAGAAGCAAGGTTGGATGATGGTTTTCAACCTTTATGACAGCTCACTCACAGTGAATGCCCAGAATGCTCAATCAAGATCAATTTTAAGTCCAAGTCTGGGTCCAGGAGGAAAGAATGTTGACATCAGCCCTAACCGGTTTGGCTCAGTGGATAGAGTGCTGGCCTGCAGACTGAAGGGTCCCAGGTTCGATTCCGGTCAAGGGCATATACGTTGGTTGTGGGCGCATCCCCAGTGGGGGTGTGTAAGAGGCAGCTGATCAATGTTTCTCTCTCATGGCTGTTTCTAGCTCTCTATCACTCTCCTTTCCTCTCTGTAAAAAATCAATAAAATATATTTTTAAATAAAAGAATGTTGACATCAGTGAGTAGTGTCTGCTATGGATATGGGAAGGTCCATCAGTGCCTTGATTGCACTTTTGCTTTCGACAACTCTCTAAGAAGGCTCCCCTCACCTTTCCAGTTCTGTTACCTTCATCACTCATATCTCATTTGCCCCATCCCTTTCTTTCCTTCAGAAGCCTTTGTGGTGATTCTGGGTGATAAGTTCGTGGAGGAATAACATGTGTGTTCTTTAAGCACCTTCCCACAGACTTCATAGTCACCAAAACATTGGAACTGCCTGAGGAGTGCTCAGGCTTTACCCTCCCACCATCTGGGTGGCATGATGTTGAGTTCTAATCATTTGGCGCAATATTAAGGCAGCAGCAGGCCAGTGGAAAAGGGAGGCAGCTGAGAGCCGGGATGTTCAGTCTCCAGAAAATTACCCAGACATGGCATGGCCTCCACGGAGGAGCTGGCAATACAGGTCCCATGCCCCAGAGGATCCTAGAACCTCAGCTCTTTTCATGCTAGAATTGACACTAAAGATGTCCAGCCTGGTGAGCCAATGGTAAGGTCCATCAGCCTTCAGCTAGCAGCTGTTGACAAAGGGTCACAATCTAGCTCTAGGGAGAAGGGAATCCCAGTAAAGTTGGCTGGTGTGTGGAGCATGATTCTAGTTCGAGTAGGCACAGGAATGAAACCCAGAAACATCAGTCAGGAGGACACTGGGAGAGGAGGACACTCTCGGAGAATGGGTACCTGGGAATGGATTAGATCTGGGTTGCAAAATTAAATCCAGCTCTCTCACCAGCTGATGACAACTGAGCTAATAGAACCCAAGCCCCGGTCAGATATAACAAAATCAAGTGCTCCTTACAGCTGAGGTTACAGGTTAGAGTACCTCTTTTCAGGGGTCTGGGAAAGGCAGGCCAATAGCTCTTGGCCTCTAATTTTCTGAGATCTCATAGCCCTTTTTTACCTGCTGGGAGGTAGAAATCTCATAAGAATGTTTTATATACTGGTGCTTCTCAACCTTGGCTACCCGCTGGAATCACCTGACGAGCTTTAAGAAATATGATATCTGGGTCTCACTCCCAAAGTGGGGTGGGGGACCTGAGCATTAGGATTTTCAAAGCTCTCCGGGTAACTCTCATATGCAACCAGGGTGAGATCTGCACCACTCTCCAGGTCACCACCCAGTTTTCTACTTTATTGCACTCTGTTGAGAGTAGGATCTGTGTGACTTCCTCTTTCCTGTGCACTTCTTCCAACAGGCTACAAACTCGAAGAGAAGTGATTGATCCATGTACTTACCTCATGTCTTCCCCAAGTCTCAACTGTGTGACCCTTAGCTCGCTCTTCTGGGTGTACACTGTTCTGACCCTGTTACTCACAATTACCTCTGTCCCAGACTCAGATCCAGCTCCAGCCATGCCTGCTGCCTGCCTCGGCTTCTCTCCATGGCAGGGTCCAAGCATCATCACTTTTGTTTCTATATCATTCGCTTAATATTCTCCATGATTCCGTAGCCTTTTCCTCTCCATCAATTTGCATAACAGAACAGATCAAAGCCAAAGGAGTAACTCAAACAGTAGGAAAGTGGACTTGATTACCTTTCAGTTTTCTGCCAGTTCTCACATTCTTTGATACATCACAAGTAAATCATCATTGTCATCATCATCATCTGAACTGAGGGGGAAGTCAGTATTCTAAATTAATAAAGAAAGAAAAAAGACAAAACAAATCAGAAGCACACATTGTCCCAAAACTGCATTTCATGTATTAAAGAGTAATTAAGACTTATTGATAGCAAACTATAATCAAATTCACAAAGCAGTTTATGCAGTTTGTGTGCCAATTCCTTAAGATACACAACAACTCTAAGTATAATATTAAGAAGGAAGACACTAATTATCACCATTTGCGAATAATGTGCTTAGATCTAGAAAACAAGAGTATTGTCTGAAATAGTTCTTAGAATTAATGACAGTTGTGTTGTCAGATTAAAATAAAGATACAGAAATGGAAATTTAAGGAAATCACTAGCACTAGATGGTTTAAACATCCTTTAAAAAAATTATTTATGTAGCATACCAATGGACACAGACACTGGGGCAGTGGGGGCTTGCCCAGGGTGGGAATGGCTTGGGGGTGGGGAGGAGGGTCAAGTGGGGAAAAGGAAGACATATGTAAAACTTTAGACAATAAATAAATTTAAAAATTTTTTAATTTATTTATGCTTTTTAATTGGCTTTGCATACCCCTGCTTCACAATAGGGGAAAAAAAATTTGGCCACATCTAGGTTAACAATTTTATATTGTAAATATTGTATTAGAAGAACATAACTATTAAAAGATATCTTTCATCATTTTGCAATATATACAAATATCCAATCATTATGTTATATACCTGAAAATAATATAACATTACATGTCAATTATATTTCAATTAAAAAAATAAAGTCAGCATTTCTGAAGTTGAGAATGGGTTAAAGTAAAGGCAAGGATGAAATCCAGCCAGTCTGCAGAGTCTGGCTCTGCCGTTCTCTCCACTCCCACCCCACCCCCAAATCCCTTCTCTGGGACTCTTTTCTTGGCCTCACTATTTTCCAGCAACTAAAAGGTTAAAAGTCTACACAGCAGGGGCCAGCAGACTCTAGGCTGGCCCCTTTTACCCCTCCACTGCACTGCACTCCTGATGAGTGGGCATATTTCCAGATGGGGTCATTTTTTATTCGTTTTGTGTAGAGTCAAGGACCACCCATCTCTCACAGAAGCAGCTCTTTCAGTTCCTCAGGAAGATCAATTATTATGTGCTCTCATGATGATACCAGAGAAGAGATGCCACTCATCAGTTTGTGTTCACACTTGTTCTTTCAATTCAATTTAATTCTATTTCAAATTGATTTCAATTTTATTTCCATTTAAACCTCAGAATCCAGGTTTCATCTATGTTTTTAAATTCAATTTATTCATTTTAATAAAATTTTTTAACTTGAAATTATTCTTATGAGACACTATAGCTTTTAGGGCAATTTCTCTTTCCATTAGAATACAAAGACCAAACTCTAGTTTTCATTTTATGGAGTCAGGAGCACACAGGTGTAAAAAGCACTTCCTTATTATCTCGTGTGTTCTTGGGACATTACAGAATGCCCTTTGGATTGCAGGTAAGAGGAGCATTGTATAGTTAGAGGAAGGCATCGTGCATTGATGTATTCTTGGTAGTCAATAGTGTGTCAATGCTATATTTGCCAAAAGAATATTGATTCCTACTTCATCAATCCCTTCTCTCCAATCTATGAAAATTGATATTTCTCCTTAGTCCACATGGTGGCAGGTTAATTGCAGGAGAAACAAATTCGTGCAGAAGCAATAGAGAAATTTCTTCAACCAAAGTGAAATAAAAAAATATCCTGCCCCCCCTATCAAATTCTGTGTGAGAGACCTCTCTGATCAGAGGTTAAACTTGATTTTAAAAATAAACACAGTAGTTTTAAAGCCTTTCTAAGTGTTTTCACTATTCCTTTGAAGTAAAAAAATCAATAAATTTATAAAATAACTTAAACCCCTCTGCCCATTTCATTACAGTCTTCCTGAATGCACAGCTTGCTTGAGTTCTATTTGGGAAAGGCCTCTCATAGAAGCCCCAGATCTGACTCCTGGCATTCAGGAATTTTCAGTTCTTTTATTAATCAAGAAGACTATTTACAATGGTATCTTCCTTTTTAGTGTGCCTAAGTACTGTCATTGTGGGGTCACTGCCCACTTTGTCTGGGCCTGCTGTCCTCTGTAATATCTGAGAGTCCTCCAACTGGTCCTACCTGGCCTCCTGGCCTCCAGTCTCTTCCCCTTCTAACCCACAGAACCAGGCTCTCCTTTCTAAATCTCCCAACTGACCATGTCCCTCTCCTGCTTAACACCCTGCCTCACTGGTGTGGCGTCAAAGGCAAACTCCAAGGCAAAGCACATGAGGTCTTTCCATCTTGACCTGGTCCTCAACCACACACACACACACACACACACACACACACACACACACACACACACAGTCAACAACACAGACATTTTTGCTGTCTGCCAAACATGCCTTTTTCCCACATCTCTGAGTTTGCATACACTGTTCCCTTTCCCCATAATGCTCTTCCTTGGCTGTGTCTGGTGAATACCAGTCCTGTGTGCCTTGCTTGATGTTCTTAGATGGGCCTGTGGTGTTCCTGCCTGTCTGACCTTAGTACTCTGTGCTGAGCCTCCTCCCATTGAACTTATCCCACTGATAAACCAATGATAGGTTTTTACATCTGTTTTTCCCACTAAATGTAATCCCTTTGTGCAGGAAATGGAATGAGTGGTGAGTAGAAGGTTTTTTTCCAAATAAGTTTTGAGGGAAGAGCTGCAGTGTCTTATCTGGTTCACAGGCCAGTCACCCACAGGCTCCAGGGGTATGGATGGGAAACAATGGTTTTGGGTGTGTAAAGTCATCAATTGGACAAATATTACTGATTCCTTCTGCTGTCAGTGGAAATGGTGTTTTTTCACAGAATCACCAGGGAAGCAATCCATGGGTTGTGGCATGGTGAGATTTATTCAGGTGGAAATGGAAAGCTGACCCTGGGTTTGCAGTGGCCCATCTCTGTCCATCTCTGGAAAAAGTTCAATCTTGTCTTCATCAAGGGCCAAACAAAGACCAGTATCCAGAGTTTCTATCATAGTAAAGCTTAGTCCTTTGGAGGCCACACAGTCTGTGGCAGGCCCAGGTGGCTACTAGACCCACATGGTTGGTGCCAAGAGAACACACAAACATGAATGAACTGGCAAGCACGCTTTACTGAGAGAGAGAGAGAGAGAGAGAGAGAGAGAGAGAGAGAGAGAGAGAGAGAGAAAGAGAGAGAGACTTTGTCAGCTGGGATTATATTATCTCAGGCTTGGGAAGGACCAGGAGTTCTTTCCAAACTAACCAATCAACTTTCCAAGCTTTCACAGGCTTCCAATGGGCCAACCCCCCTAAGCAATTGCCAATGTGCTTACCTTCCCCTGCTCTCAGGTACCCATGGGCAGGCTGCTCCCCACATGGGGGAAGAGAGGAGTCTTAATCCCCTTGGTGGTGCAATGCTGCTGTCCCTGGAGTTTGTGAAGCTGTAGCTTCCTGGTCAAACAGGCTTATGGTCCTAGTTGATTATGCTTAAAAATGTCTAATTCCATTTGCTCCCTTCCTTTATTAGTATCTAGCTGCCTAATCTAACACTTCCTCCCTGGCAATCTGGGAGAGCAGAAAGGCTACTACTAGACAGCCAGAGAGGACACCAGGATCCAGGAGTGGGGAGAGCCATGGAAGCTAGTTTCTTGTTTTCTTCTCTATAAGGATATGAAGACTGAATCTGTTCCGCAGCAAAGGTGCCCCTCCCTGCATTTTCCAAACCCTCCTGCTTCTCCTCCCTCTGCCCTACCTTGTCTTCTTTAAGATTCAGTGGATACACGCCTGCATCTATCATCTTAATTAGATAAGCTCTTCCTGAGGGCTTTAATCACTGGGATATTTTAACAGTTATCATGCATTGTCACTTGAGCTAATTGCAGAATATTTTGGAAAGCCTGAGGGCAAAACCTGGACAAATATGCTGAGTTAAGCTGAGTAGTCATTAAAAAATCAAAACATATCCTTCTCTGGGCCCTTTTGACACTGTCATATAGTATTTTCATAAGTTTCCGAAATACTATCTAATCATGTTAGTACAGTAATCCTATATGAGTGTGGTCAGCAGTGGGAAATTTGGTGAGCTGTATGCCCATCACAGTTTTGTAGAAGGGAACATCGGTAACTAAAAATTTAACAAACCATTAACCCATCTAGTGGACTGGTTATCCTACTATGCATTATCCAGGTCTTTAGTTTTTCCTTTTTGTTGCTCATTTTAACAAAACAAATCTTAAACATGGAGTACAAAAAGAAAAAATATTTCATATCTGACTCTGCCACTTTCCATTTGTGCAATTTGGGCTGAGTCATACTAAATCTCTGAGCCTCGGTTTTCTCATCTGAAAGATGAGGGTAAACACCAAATAAACAAATAAACACCAGATAAACAAATAACACTAACTTATCTGCCTTTCTCACCACAGAGAGAAGCTGTGAGACTCATAATGAGAAATGTGTGTGTTTTTCAATGCTTTACAAGGTATCCTTTAAAAAAATAATCTAATCTAATAAAAGAGTAATATGCAAATTGACCCTCAAGCTGTTACACCCACAAATCATGCCCACAAGCCATACCCACCAACCAATCAGGAGCCAATATGCAAATTAACTCATCTAAGATGGTGGCAGCCACAAAGCTGGAGTTGCCCCAGGCAATGGAGGAAGCCAGGGCCCTGCAGGCCTTGAGCTCTACTCAAGGCTACAAAGTTTCAATTATAGAAGATAAGCAAACCCCAGATACCTGCTGGGCTGGGACCTTGGGTTGCCAGGGGCAACCCAGGCTTCAATTGGGGGACCAAGGCAACAAAGTTCCAATTATAGAAGTTAAATAAATTCCAGATACCCGAACCCTGAAGGGGCTGTGGGCAGCCTGAAATGGCCCTCTGCCCCTCACCTAGGCTGGCCAGGTATCCCAGTAGGGACCTGAATCCTGAAGGGGCTGTGGGCAGCCTGAAATGGCCCTCAGCCCCTCACCCAGGCTGGCTAGGCACTCCAGTAGGGACCCAAACCCTGAAGGAGCTGTGGGCAGCCTGAAACGGCCATCAGCCCCTCACCCAGGCTGGCCAAGCATGCCAGCAAGTGGACATCCCCCGAGGGGTCCCAGACTGCGAGAGGGCACAGGCCAGGCTGAGGGGACTCCCCCCCCCCCCCCGAGTGCACAAATTTTTGTGCACCAGGTCTCTAGTAATAATAATAATTTCCTTGCTTGTTAGTATTACCAACAGGAGAAATTTTAAAAAGTGAAAGGAGATGGAAATCAAAATATGTACATGGTAGTTCACCTTGATAAGAGAAGTTTAAAATTACTGCCTCCAGTGAGATTTTGGGTTTATCAATGGTTTGTTTCAAATGTATTTAATGTAAAGACCAAAAGGCAAATTTCTAAAACTGAAGGAAGAACACAGCCTTTGTGTTAAGACATATAAGATCACCACAGAAGAAGGAACTATTTGTAAAACTAGGCCACTCAATGCTGTCCTCCAGCTGGCTTTCCCCTCTCCATAGGTCTCAACACCTCTAAAAACTAATTTCATTCTTCAGAAAATGTAAGTTAGTGTTATTTGTTTATTTGGTGATGAGAGGTTATACTTTTTCCTGCCTGTAACTTTATGAGTAGGTCTGCGTGGTCACATTGGGGATACAGAACACATTCTGGGGATTTAGAATTTGCCCCACCCTCATCTTGAGTGATGCCTGCTGCTGGGACCTTGAGAGCCAGCCAAGCGGAGGGATGAGTCTGCAGCTCCCCAGTCATGTTGCAGAGGTGACAGGGCCCATCCCTCCTACTCCCAGCTTTGGCAAAATTCTGCCAACTCATCCTCACACAGCAGAATTCTTACTGGGGGCCTGGGAGCACACTAAGCTATGTAACACAGAGTAGGAGTTTGGTAGAAGGCCAACCAGAGCTCCAGAAATGTGGCCTGATGCAGGCTTTGTTCAGGCCCCCTTCATCCACCTTAGCAAAAGGAGAGGAGCTTGGAGCCATTTGGAAACAGATAAAGAATTGAAGGTGACTCTACTGGTCTTGTTACATTTTGCTGTGTTCATTCCCATTGAGAAATCTGTTTCTTCAAATAGGCTATTACTTAACCTCAAGGAGAAAAGGATTGCTATGGGTTTACTATCCATGTAGTTTGGGATTCTTAGCAGGTTCCAGGGGAAAATAACATCCAGCTGTTCAATGGAAAATACACATATCCTGCTCCCCAAACTAGTATGTTCCTTGAAGATTTCCACCACCAGAAGCTGCTTCCTGGGAGACACTAGCCTGGAGAGGGGGTGCCCTCACTGTGCAACATGGCACATACACAATCAGTATAATTTATTTCTTGGTTTTATTTTCTCTAGGAAGAAAGCCTGGATTATACATATGTGGAGGCAAGGGAGAGTTGAGGATTCCCAGCAACTTCAAACATAGCTCAGCATCAACCAATTGGTGATTATTAATCTCAGTTCCAACTACCCATCCATTAGTATTCAACCTCCCTCTCACCTTCTCAATGTTGACCCACCTTTAGCTCTCCTATCATGGACTTCCTCTTTCCTGGACTATCCTATCTAATGAAGAGGGAATATGCTAATTGACCCTCACACCATTGCAAAAATGACTGAGCCACAGTCAATAAGGAGGGTATATGCTAATTGGCTATCACACCCTCAAAGATGGCAGCACCCACAACCACAGGATGGTGTCACCCAGTCCCCTCAGACCTCCAGCCACCCAGCGCTGGCCTGAGGTGCAGGCAAGCCTCAGATGATGGCTGCCCAGCTTCCCAGGGCCACCTGAGGCTCAGGTACCAGGGCCAGCCAAGGCTTGCATTGCCGGCAGTGGCAGCAGCAGAGGTGTGACAGGGCGTCAACTTCCCCTGATCACTGGGTCACCTCCCGCCTCTGAGGGCTCCTGAACTGTGAGAGGGGGCAGGCCGGCTGAGGGACCCCCCTCTAGTGCATGAATTTTCATGCACCGGGCTTCTAGTGTGTTTATAAGGACAGGATGCATTTTGAGCACTTATCTCCCTCAGTAGCTAAGGGAATGAATACATGAATGGGTGAACTGCTAGCCCTTATCATGGTCTATTGTAATTGTCCACTTTCTAGTCTGTCTCCTCCACTAAACTGGTAAGAGCTGTCTGCCTTGTTTACCAGGACTGTGTGTATCTTGGTGCCATGGTTACAGCCAGACCATAAGTATTTAAAATAGGAAAGAATGGAAGGGAAGGACAGGGGATCCTGATCCTCCAAGGACTTGTCTTCTAGTTGGGGAGATCAGATTAACACGTATGGAATAGTCTGAGAACAATAAGCAGCTAAACCGGTAGCTGTGACATTCAGAGGATGTGAGATGCCCAGAGCGGGGAAAGATAGTATAAAGTGGAGATGGTTTGCCTGGGGCCTGAGAAAACCAGAAAGCTCTGCCCCAGGAAAGATTGGCCAGAGGACTATTGTGGGAGCAAAGATTAAAGGGTACAGTATTGGGAGTGCAGAGGTTTTGTAAGGAAGGAATAGTGTTGCTCATGATCTAAGGCAATTAGACTTAGATTAAGACATTGAATAGAATGATCAGAGGTCAGTGAAAACTCTGTCTTTTCCTCAATGTCACTGCCTAGAGCTGGGCTGCCATGAAAGCAGGCAGAATTTGGCCTCCCAGATCAGCCTGTCCCAGTAGGCAAAGCAACAATAGTAACATCTTTTCCAGTAAACTCACTTCCAGCTCTCTGATCTTTGGGCACTTGAAAAGTGCTTTGCAGGAAAGATTTATTCAAAACAGTTTGCTTACCTGGCCAGGTGGCTCCATTAGTTGGAACATCATCCTGTACACCAAAAGGTTTCGGGTTCAGTTTCCGGTCAGGGCACATGCCTGGGTTGTGGGTTTTGTCCCCAGCCGGTTAGGGGCACATACAGAGGCAACCAATTGATATTTCTCTCACATTGATCTCTCTCTCTCTCTCTCTCCCCCCCCCCCCCCCAAGCCCCCATCCCTCTCTCTCTAAAAAATATCCTTTGGTAAAGGTTTAAAAAAACCACACAGATTGTGAACAGCATTTTAGTGTCAGGCGAATGCACTAGACATCTAGTTGGATAAGAAGACAATTTTTAACTGATGGCATACAAACTGAAAGGGAAACTGTAAGATAATAGAAAATATTTATTGATCTCTGTCCCCTATTTCTGGTGCAGAGCTTCTGAAACCCTTATATTTTTCTAAGTCATAAGAGCACTAGGAATATTTTTTGTTCTACTAAGGTGACTCTGGGTGGGATCCTTGATGGGAGCTGATCACCAGAAAGACAAAGTCATGATTAGTAGAAGCTTGGAATTTTCAGGTGCTCACCCCCATCTTCAGAGAGGGGAAGAGAGGTTGGAAACTGAGTTAATAATTGATCTTGTCTATGTGACGAAGCCTCTATAAAATCCAAATAGTACAAGGTTCAGAGAGCTTCCAGATTGGCAAACACATCCAAACCAGGAGGGCGACATACCCTAACTTCACAGGAATAGGAGCTCCTATACTCAGGACCCTCTCAGACTTCCCTGATCTCACCTTATGTATGTCTTCATCTGGCTGTTTGTCTGCATACTTTTTCATGACCTTTAATAAACTGGGGGACATAAGTAAATGTTTCCTTGAGTTCTATGAGTAATCCTATCAAATTGATCAAACCCAAAGCAAAAGGATGTCATGGAAATCATTGATTTGTATCCAAGTCGGACAGAAGCTGTGGGTAATATCTGAACTTACTGCACTTGAAATGTGATGGGGACAGTCTCGTGGGACTGAGCCCTTAACCCATGGGATATGACATGTCTCCAGGTAGGCAGCGTCACAACTGAGTTAAGTTGTAGGGCACTCCATGATGTTGTGGAGAATTGCTTGATGTGGGGAAACATCTCCACACACTTGGTGACTAGTGGTATCAGAAGTGAAATATGTGGTGTGAGTAATAAAGGAGACACCCAGAAGAAGGAAAGAACTGGGTTTCCCCTGCATAGGAGGAGGGCTGTATGTTAGGTTTTTTTAGGGGTTTTTTTTAGAAGCCTAAGCCTGGAATGCCCTCCAATGAGAGCTGGGCTTCGGCACTCATTAGCTTTTTTCTCCTATTCACACAAGTGCAAGGATGTCTGGTCAATCCATAGGGACTGAAGTGTCACCAATGAAAGAGGTTTTTTAATTCCCTTTTTTGTTAGCCACCCCTCCGCCTAGTGCCTAGTCACATGGGGAGTATTAAAGGAACCATCTCCTTTGGAGAGCTGACCAAAAATGCTAATTAATCCCTTTGAAGTGTTTAGTTCTGATTAGGACTCTTCAAATTATAATTAACTATCCCTTGAATTTGAATTAAAATTAATGCACCCCACCTATATGTTACACAGTGCCTACTAAACTATATTTTTTGTGTTTTTTTGTTGTTGTTTTTTTCTTTTTTCCTTTTTTTATTATTCTTTATGATACTATATTTAAAAGTGAATTAAAGGGGTTCCAAGATAGGTCCAGAGCAAGTAAAAGTTACACTCAGCTCGTACTGGCAGCCAACCGGATTTGCAGCTAAATTATAGAGCAATCAACCTGAATAATCAACTGAAGGCTAGCTGAAAAGAAATACCATAACAAAGGATTTATAGAAGAAGCCACATAAACAAGGGTGGAGGCATGGAAAGGGATGGCCCTGGTACTCAAGTGTGGCAGCTGAGATGCTGAAGAGTGATATCTTCGCTGCAAAAGTGCCTCAGTCTCAACCTCACACTGATTCCCTAACCCAGAGCATCAGAGCTGGAAAGAGGAGACATATAACATCTGGAGGTGAAAATCAAAGGGGATTCAGTCTGCCTGGGAGTGAAGGGAGTCTGCTAGAGACCCAGATGCTATCTTCCCTGGGTCAAGTATTCCTATTGTTACAGCACCAGCCTGGAGAGTGCAACTACTAGAAATACCACCCTCCTGAGCTTGAATCCTGTGGAAAGGTCTTCTGGTTGCACCCAACAAGGCCCTTTGAATCACTCTTTTTCTAAATAACCTCTTGGCAGAGACTCAGACAGTAATTAAGCTGTGTAGCTTTGGAATGGAGGTCATTCTTCCCCATCTCTCATGCCATAGCTGGCACCCTCCCCCCAACTCCCTGTCCCACCATTGGATCATTTGGCCTGTCCTTCCATTCCCAGTGGCTTTGCCCTGAGGAGCTCAATCCCACAGAGGGATTAGTATACTATCCAGATCTGGGACCTGGAAGGCTCTTGTCCAGGAATCAGATGGGCACTGGGTTGTGCCGTTGAGGTATGTGGGGGGCAGGGGGTGAGAGGGGAGGAGACATTCATGCTTCCCCTGCATGCTTAGCTGGTACCAACCCCAAATAGGAGACTCTTTCAATTTGTCCTCCCAAGTCCCAGAGACCTCACCCTGCTGTGCTTGCTCCTGTAGAGGGGCCAGCTGTCTTCACTCAAACTGGACCTGCAGTGTGCTCCATTTAGGGGAGCTAGGACCAAAGACGTTGGCAAAAACCGAGTCATATGGCTCTGGAGTAGGAGCCACTTTCCCCCTATTGAGTGCCTGACCATGCTGCCCTCAAGCAGGAGACTGACTAGCCCCTTCCCTACTCTGTCGAGCTCACACCTTGTGGTTGAAGCCAGTCTAGCTCCACTCCATAGTCTTTCAACAGAAATCTGTCACACAAGACTAGGCAACCTACGGGGGTGGCAGTGTGGCCAACAGAGGGAGGCAGACCTCAGGGTGTCTTAGAACTTCTACTGATCTGCCCTTGGCTCACAGCAGAGGAACCTGACCCTTGTATACAACTTGGCCCCTCCCACATACCCAGGCCCAAGAGGCAGTCACAAACAGCTAATTGTGTGTAGCTCCAGACAGGTAGCTCAAGACTGGTTACAGGCAGCATCTGACATCAACCTACACTGACACCCCACTTGAGTGGACCCAGAACAAACACAATTAAAGGTGAGCTTCAGAACACACCAGAGCTCAACACAACTAATCACACAAATGGCACACCCAAAAGGAGATACTGGCAGGCACCAGATTCTGCTGGAAACAACTTCACCTTGGGGGACAGCCCCCATACAGGGACTCATAACACTGTGATCGAGGTCTATAATTACAATCAGTCAGCCTGAGGGTTAGACCCACCCACAAATGAATCAATAGCATTCAAAACTCAACTCCAACAGGAAGGTATACATAACCCACACAAGAGACATTCCTGGAACACCTAGGTCAGGTGATCTAGAAGATTGCACCACTGAGCTCCAGAGAAGACTTTTAACATAAAACCACCCTTATAAGTTTGGGAGTCACAGAAGATGTACCTAATACACAGTGACAAACACAAAAAGGTAGACAAAATGGGGAGATGAAAAACATGCCCCAAATAAAAGAACAACAGAAAAAAATTTTAAATGAAATGGAAGCAACCGAGATACCACATGCCAAGTTCAAAATAGTGGTTATAAGGATGCTCAAGGATCTTAGGGAAAGAATGGATCTCAGTGAGAACTTAAAAAAGATAGCAAGCATGGAAAAGGACATAGAAACCATAAAAAAGAACCAGTTAGAAATCAAGAATATAATATGTGAAATAAAGAATACACTAAAGGAATCAATATCAGGTTAGGAGACACAGAGGACTGAATCAGTGATATAGAGAACAAGATAACAGAAAATACCAAACAGAGCAACACAAAGAAAAAATAATTTTTCAGCATCAAACAATCTGTCAAATTAAAGCAACAAGGACGGGGGCGGGGGAGGTTGGGGTTGGGGGTAATAGATCAACCAAAGGATGTTTATGCATGCATTTAAGCATAACCAATGGGCACAAATCACTGGGAGGTAGGGGAGGCTGGGGGAAGGGCAGGGGGAAAATAGAGATATTTGTACTAATCTTTGTAATACTTTATGTAATTAAAAAATAAAAAATGAGGACAGTCTAAGGGACCTCTGGGACAACATCAAGCATAACAACATTCTCATCACAGAGGTACCAAAATGAGAAGAGGAGGAGCAAGAGATCAAGAACCTCTTTGAAGTGATAATGGCTGAAAACTTCCTAGACAAGATGAATCCAAAGAGGTCCACAAGACACATCATAATTAAAATGGCAAAGGTTAAAGACAAAGGAAGAATCTTAAAAACAGCAAGAGGAAGACTGTTAGAAACCTGCAAGGGAGCTTCCCTAAGGCTGTCAGCTGATTTCACAACAGAAACATTTCAGGCCAGAAGGGATTGGCATGAAGTACTCAAAGTGATAAAAAGCAAGAACCTATAACCAATACTACTTTACCCAGCAAGGCTATCATTTAAAATGAAGGTGAAATAAAGAGCATCCCTGGAGGAACCAAGAAGGCGGCATGAGGTATATACCTAAATGTGCAGCCTCCACAACTACATTATAAAAATACAGCTATAAAGATAAACGGCCATCCTCCAGAACCAAGGGAGGGGAAGCTTTACAACTAGAAGGCAAGAGAAGGAGAGCATTGAGACTGAGTAGAAGTTCCCCATGCCAAAACTGAGAGGTATGGATGCGTGTGAAACGGAGGTGGTGCGGGCGAAAGGGAGTGGCAGAAGCTCCTGGGTCCGCAGCTTGGAAGGAGATTATAAACTCCGGGGTCACACTGAATGTGATGCGGGCTGTCGGACAACAGGGCAGAAGACCAGTGGTGTTCTAGCAGAGCTTTTTGCAGTGATCACTGATGCGGGGACTCAAAGGCACGCAGACACCAAAGCCAGGGGAAACTGTGGAGTAGGCGGAGGGGCAGCCATTGCAGGTTGCTCCGCCCCAGTGATTCTGAGACCCCACCCCACCCAACTTACAACCCTGCACAAGCTGTGCACCTGCCTGCCTGCAGCCTAACCTAACAGACTGCAGCTGGGACAGAACTCCAAAAGTTCCAAACCCCAAACAATGAGGAGAAAGGCCTGCAGGTCATTTCCTCCCAGTGATAACTACAACAAGACTGTGCACCCAGCCTTCAAATGTGTACAACAAGAGTGTCCACCCCAGGTGATTGGGGAGGCTGAATCACTGGGCCCTATAGGACACCTACCACAGAAAGCCACTCTATCAATGCAGGGAAGCAGCCAAAATTCAGAGACAAAGAAACAGATCACAAAATGACAGAAATGGAGGAAAGCAAACTACTGGATATAGAGTTCAGAACTACGCTTTTAAGGTTTTTCAAGAATTTTCTAGAATCCGCCGATAAACTTAGTAATATTATACAGAGATCCATCACCAGACTAGAGGTTTGCAATAATCAAGTCAAAGATTTGAAACATGAAAAAGCAAAGAGCACTCAATTGAAAGAGAAAAAAGAAAAAAGAATCCAGAAGTGTGAAGATAGTGTAAGCAGCATCTGGGACAACTTTAAGCGTACCAACATCAGAATTATAGGTGTACCAGAAGAAGAGAGAGAGCAAGAGATTGAAAACCTATTTGAAGAAATAATGACAAAACTTCCCCTACCTGGTGAAAGAAATAGACTTACAAGTCCAGGAAGCACAGAGGATCCCAGACAAAAGGAATCCAAGGAGGACCACACCAAGACACATCATAATTGAAATGCCAAGGGCAAAAGACAAAGAGAAATATTAAAAGCAGCAAGAGAAAAACAGTTAGTTACCTACCAGGGAGTACTCATATGACTGTCAGCTGATTTCTCAACAGAAACCATGCAGGCCAGAAGGGACTGGCAAGAAATATTCAAAGTGATGAATAGCAAGAACCTACAACCAAGATTACTCTACCCAGCAAGACTATCATGTAAAATTGATGGTCAGATAAAGAGCTTCACAGACAAAAAAAAGCTAAAGAAGTACATCACTACCAAACCAGGATTATTTGAAATGCTGAAGGGCATTCTTTAAGAAGAAGAAGAAGAAGAAGAAAGAGGTAAAAATAAAAAGTATGAACAACAAAGTGACAACAAATACATATCTATCAACTAGTGAATATAACAAGTCAATAGAAATATCTGATGAACAGAATAAACTGATGAATAGAATAGAAGTAAGGGCATAGAAAGGGAATGGACTGACACTTCTCAGGGGGAAGGGGACATGAAGGGTATAGGAAGAGATTGGACAAAAATCTTACATCTATGGATGAAGACAGTGGTGGGGGTAAGGGCACGGGGAGGTTGGGGGGGAACCAGGTGGAGGGGAGCTATGGGGGTTAAAAAAAGGAACATCTGTAATAATCTGAACAATAAAGATTTAATTTAAAAAAAGAGCATCCCAGACAAATATATATAAAAAAGTTTATTACCACCAAACTAGTATTGTAAGAAATGTTAAAGGGTGTTCTTTAAGAAGAAGAAAGAGAAACAGAAATAGAAAGAAGAACATAGGTATAAAGAATAAAATGACAATAAATAAGTACCTATCAATAATACCTCTAAATGTAAATGCATTACATGCTCTAATAAAAACACATATGGTATCTGAGTGGATAAGAAAACATGCCCCATATATATGCTGTCTATAAGAGACCCACTTCAGAAAAAAAGGTACACACAAACTGAAAGTGAAGGGATGGGAAAAGATATTCCATGCAAATGGAAATAAAAATTGTTTAAATACCTAGGGTAATAATGCCTACATTAGAAAAAATAGGCTTCAGAACAAAGACCATAACAAGAGGCATTACATAATACTAAAGGGATCAATCCAACAAGAGGATATAACCCTTGTCAACATAGAAGTACCTAACTATATAAAGAAAATTTTGGCGGACATAAAAGATGAAATTCACAGCAGTACAGTCACAGTAGGGTATTTCAACACCCTATTGACATCAACAAATAGACCTTCCAGACATAATTGTCAAAATATCCATGAAGCCAATTTGGCATATCAATAAGAATTAAAATCTTAATACCCAGAAATTCCACTTCTAGAAGTTTATACTACAAGTACTATTTTATAGGGAGTGAAACATTTATTGCAGTATTGTTTCTAATACTCAAATATTAGAAATATCATAAATGACCATCAGTAATTAAAGTAATATACAATATATATTACCTATGTAATATTATGCAGTCATTAAAAGAATAACACGTAAAGGAGGATCTCTAATGTATAATATGTATAAACATATGAATAAACATATACTTATTTGTATACAAAGTTTCTGGAAGGATATATGAGCAGCTGATAATAGTAGCTGCTGGGAAGAAATTGATTCATAGAGAATAGGTTAATGGAAACATTGTATACCCTTTTCTTCCTTTAAATTTTTGTTCATTTTTACTTTTTAATTTTAAAAAATGTTCAGACTTAGGAAAGCATTGCAAAAAGTATCAAGGAATTTTTGTATTATACTTTTTGTATATTAACACCTTATAAAATCACCATATAGAAAATTAATATAATATTATTAACTATTTATAGACCTTCAGGTTTCATCAATTATGCTACTGATGTCCTTTTTCTGTTCCAGATTCAACTTTTCATGCTGTCTTCAGTTTAAAAATAGTTCCTAACTTTATTTGACTTTCATGACCTTGCCCAATACTGTCAAGTTACTGTGTAAAAGGTACTAATTTCAGTTTGTCTCATGTTTCCTCCTGTTGAAATTCATATAATGCATTTTTTGGCGAGAATAGCACAGAATCAGTGTTGTGTTATTCTCAGCTCATCATATCAGGAGGCATGCAATGTCAGTATGTCTTGTTACTGGTGACCTTAACTTTGACACATAGTTAAGTCAGGTTTCTCCTCTAAAAAGTTATAACCAAAGAACTTATATGCATGTATGCATTGCCCATGGACACAGACAATAGTGAGGTGAAGGCCTGGGGTGAGGTGGGAGTCAGGTGGAGGGGGGCAAGAAAGGGAAAAAGGGAGGGACATCTATAATACTCTCAACAACAAAGATAATTTTTAAAAAGCTTATTGTTTTCCCATGCTTTTTTGGGATATACTTTGAGGATACACAAATGTTTTTTCTCGACATATTTACCCTAATAACTTCAGCATCTATTGGTGATTCTTGTCTACAATAATTAGTGGTGTTTACCAATTAGTAATTTCTATTTTCATCATTCTTTCTACACATTTTTTTTCCTCCTACACTTATAAACTGGGTATCTGTTTTGAGAAAGAGCTCTCCCTTTCCCACTTTAATTACTTATTTTTGTAATTATTTATCTACAGACTCATGGATATTTATTTTATTGTGTGTGTTATAATCTACTGACATTTAGGAAGAGCTCCTTGAACCTGGCCAATGTGTCCTGTCGACATGTCCCTATCATTATTTGTTCATGTCTTCTGCTCATTTTTCTATCAAGTTTTTGGATCATTGTCCATCAACGTCTAAGAGGTATCCTATATAATAAAAGGGTAACATGCAAATTGACCCTAACAGCAGAATGACTGGGAATGACTGATCACTAAGACACACACTGACCACCAGGGGGCGGACGCTCAATGCAGGAGCTGCCCCCTGGTGGTCAGTGTGCTCCCATAGAGGGAGCTCTCTTCAACCACAAGACAGGCTGCCAGCTGCCAGCTGCCAGCACAGCAGTGGTGGTGGGAGACTCACCTTCTCAGCAGTGCTAAGAATGTCCAACTGAAGCTTAGGCCTGCTCCCCACTGGCAAGTGGACATCCCCTGAGGGCTCCTGGGCTACCAGAGGGATGTATGACTGCCAGCTTAGACCCCATCCTCCGAGGAGCAGGCCTAAGCCAGCAGGTGGACATCCCCTGAGGGGTCCCGGGTTGTGAGAGGGAACAGGTTGGGCTTGGCTGAGGGACACCACCCAACCCCCCCTCCCTCCGAGTGCACAAATTTTTGTGCACCAGGCCTCTTGTTTTTAATATTAGAGATAGTAACCCTTTGTCTATGATTTATATGTTACAGTCTTCCTTTTGAATTGTAAACTACATGAGTATAATACTTATTTAGAACTTTAAAAATCACACTGAGATATGTTTTGTAGAAACTGAAAAGGAAAGAAGTAAAAATATGGCAAGTTGCAGGTTGGGAGTGATCTTACTTCAGTGTCTAGTGAGCACCTCTCCTGATCCTCACAATTTTGACTTGCCTTTTCTCTTAGGAAACCCTCCAAGTAAAGCAGCAGGCTTGTGCCAGCTGGGAGGCTTGGTGAATGGCCGGGTCTGAGCAACGGAAGGTAAGTCCTGACTCCCATTCTCTCCTCACCTGTTTTGGTCCGTGTGTCTGTGCAGTGTCACTGGTTCCAGAAAATGAATGGAAGGTTACACGCATGACTCATTTTCCTTCCTCGTGGCCTCCTCATGCTCCAGCAAAATTGCAGGAATGGTGTTCCTGAAGGTCTTTCAGAGCTTCTCTTCTAAATATAAATGCAGAGAAACTAAAAATAAACAGTGGTAAAGGTGAATTTTGTTGGTTCCTAAAATATCAGCACACCAAACGTGCAAATTTAGCTCTCAAGGCGTGAGGAAGACATGGGGCTACTCACTTCTAACTGGGATTTTACAAATGAGTAGAGAAACTGTTGGAGGGTTGCTGGATAGCTAGAATATCTTGGTATTTTTTTCTTCAGTTACGCTAAAGGCAGGACCACCAGGAAAAAGTTCTTCCATCGTATCTTTTTGTAGCAAGTTCCTGAGGCACACATAATGCACAGGAACAGAATTGAAGCTTGGTGAGTCCACCACAGCAAACTAAGGCCTAGAGAATGCCGTGATGAATTTCTGAATTGTCAGGCAATGAAGGGGCATCTGAACAGTGTGACATGAACAGAATCAGGAACCAACCTGATAGTGTCTGCCCCACAGTGTACCATTAATACGCGTTTGAATAAAGGAGTAGAAAGGTATCCTTTACTGCCTTATATTATTATTAGGGATCTGAAAGCTGGTGTTAAATGCTGTAAGAGCTCAGATGAGAAAAGCAAGGCAGAGAATGAAGGGCAGCGAGACTCTTAAACACATACTCTGAGCTAGCCAGAACTGGAAGGACAGTCAGTGGGTGAGAATTAGGACAGGACCTGCCAGGACCCAATTGCACAAAGAGCAACAGGTGACAACAGCAGCAGATAATCCAAGGTATTCCTGGGATGTGAGAGCCCACCCCTGCAAACAAGGTCAGACCCTGCTCTCACCTGTCCCAAATGCCTAACAGAGAAGAAAGCACACTTACCTACTGCAGGCAATAGCAGACACTTAGAACCCAAGCTATATAACCAGTTACCAGGCAGAGGCAATGTTATCTTCCAATTCAAAGAAGGTAGCTAGAATACTTATACAGTCTCAATATTACCATAAAAAATATTTTCCCCAGCTACTCCGGGCCTCCCCATTTTTCCAAACAAATACATCCTATATAACCAACCATAGACATTCTGTGAACAGGCTGTATTCTCATACTCTTCCATGCCTTTGTTTATGCTGTTCACGTTGCCTGTGATACCATTCATTTATTCATCCATATGTTCATTCAGGAACAAATTTATTGATTTGTTTCCCAATTGTGATTGATTTTTTTTTTTTTTTGATTTGCCTATTTACTCATCACCAATTATGTCCCAGGTATTGTGCTAAGCGCATCTGTCTCTTAGGAGAGAGAGAGAGAGAATAAACAAATTGAAATAAGTATTTATTTACACATTGTGATCAGTTCTAAGAATAACATGACTACGCTAGGAGAGAAAATACCAAAATGGACTGACTGTGGAGAGTGTGGTTAGGAGAGGCCGCCTGCTCACTTACTCTGTGTAGCATCTTCTCACCAGCCCACGCTGATTCAGTCACTCTTCTCTGCTTCATTTGCTTCTACCTTTGATTGACACCTCTCTTTTGTAGTTTGTTGTTTCTATGCCCAAGTCTCTCAGCACTCAGACTATTAGTTCTCTCTGTGGAAGGAGGATAGAGGGGAAAGCACGTGAAATTTAGATTCAGAAGACCTGACGCTGAATTGTCTTCCATGTAATCTCTGAATACTTGACAAGTCATTGAATCTCATTATCTTAGTCTCAGTTCCCTAGAAGCAGAGCTGGGCCTATAAAGGCTTGTGTATAAGTATTTCGTTTTGGAAAAGACCCCAAAGAGTAGAAGTGAGGAATGGAAAGTGAAATGAGAAAGGAGGAAGAGCCAGCACAGGATTGGTTATTGAGTTGGCCATCGCTACAGGATGATGGGCCTTTGGGCCTTGGGAGGAGCCCTATGAAATGGGTCTCAGGTGACTGAAGGGAGCATTTATCTGTTGGTGAATCTCCCACTGATTAAGGGAACCCACGTGAGCACAGACCCTTCTCCATTCTAAGTTTCACAATGCATGAGTTTCCACCAGATGCAGCAGATCCTCCATCTGAGTGGTCAGAGATGCCCAGGGCAGGAAGCAGGAGTGCAGAGAACTGGCTGCTGAGGCAGTGACTGGAGTAAGAGGTGGGATGAAAGAGTTGAGGCTTCTGATCCCCTCACCTATAAAACAGATGCAGTGATGATAATGCCTGGCTAACATGTGTGAGTTCTATGAGGTGCTCTGTGTGGAAGAGTTCTGTAAACGTCCAGACACGATGCAAACACCACCACTGTGACCATTATGATTGTCTTCGGTTTATACCCCAGGAAAGCATGTGGCAGACAATTAAACAAGACACAAATGTGAGTGGGCTGAGTAAGTAAGGGGAGTGGAGGAGCAAACACAGAAGTACCCCACGCTCTTTATCCAACCTTCCTATCAATGAGAGATAAATAAATATATCTTACTCAGTTACCTTCACATTCCATTAGATTTGAGTGAAGTAAATGATGGCAGGCAGGTATTTTTAAAATAGCTTATTTGAAAAATTCATTGAGGCTCTATTCTTGAGAGAAGAGAGCTGAGAGATGGTTTCCGTGCCTTGTAAGGTAACCCCATTAATGGCCTTAATTTCCTTTGGCTTTTTCCAGTGTCTGACAAAATGCTTAAACAGAATCTGGGTGAGAAATCATTCAGAACTAGGAGATAGTGTTCTCTCTGTCCTAAAAGCTTATAAAGCATGGGGAGCACAGGGCAAGGCAAATTACCCTCAGTCGGAAACACAGTGGGCAGAGCATGTTGACATAGTCGTTAGTCACGCGTGGTAATGGATTCAGTGAATTGAAGTCAAGCAGCAGCAGCCTGGGAAGGCTTCGTTTCATTACCACTTCATTCCCGTAGCACTCGCAGACCTGGCAGTGGGGCTGCAGGGGTGGTGAGAGTAACGAGAAAATTAGCAGTGAGAGCAAATGTCACAGATGTTGTCAAGACGGGTGCACAGAGGTGTCAGCGGAGGGCAGAGAATGGGTGCAGATGCGGTGCACCTTGCGGCTTGCAGGGGAAGAGGGAAAGGGCCAGAGCAGCTTTCCAAAAAGGAGAGATGCTTCACCTGAGGCCCGATGGGGAAATGGACCTGAGTTGGATGTTGTCCTGCAGAGAGGGCATGTCAGGCAGAGACAAGAGCCTGGGCAAAGGCCTAGAGGTGAGAGAGGGCATGGGGCACTGGAGGAATTGCGAGAGGGTCAGGGTTCAGAGTAGGAGGAGCATGCCTGGACATGGTGAGAGATGAGGCTGCAGCTGCAGGACCAGTGGGAGGCAGGATCCTAAGGCGCCTTCTATGTCAGACTAGTGCATTTAAATTTGCCAAAGGAAAAAGCAAACCACAGAAGGATTTTAAGCGGTGGGATGGTGTGATCCCGTCATTGACCTTTAGAAGGATAGCTCCAGCCATGGTGCGAGAGAGAGGAAGACAAAGTGGATACATGTGGGAGCAGGGGCTGGGTTTGGAAATGATTGTAGTGGTCAGCCTGAGGAGAGATGACAATGACCTGTGGCAGCAGAGTGGGATAGAGAAGAGGTGACACATTTCCAAAGGGGAACCTGCATGCTGGTGATCATTTGTTTGGATGTGGAAGAAAAGGGAGGAGATGGTCAAAATGAATCCCAGGATGCACCTCAGGTGACCAGGTGGATGGTGGTGCCATTTGGTGAAGGAAGGAAGAGGTTCATAGAGAAAGTAGAGCAGAATTAGAAGAGTGGTAGGAAGAGACATCTCCTTGGAATGTTTTATTTTTCTCTGCTTAGTTTTGGGACACTGGATCCTTTTGTACTATTTTTTGCACAGGAAAAGGGGTGTAGTCCTCAAAGTTCTTAGGACTCCCACATATGGTGATGCTGGCTGTGCCCTGCAGAAGGGCGTCTGGCCAAGGAGAGTCAGTGGTGCTGAATTGCAGTGCACAGCTGGCTCCTTAGGGGTGCCTGGTTAGGGCCGCACACTTCCTGCTCAAATTTTCCATTTGCCTCTCCAGATCCACTCCCCGCCATCAGTCCCTCCTCTGTGGCCTGGATGACTGGCCTGGATGGACTGTATCCCTCACTCCCAACTTCTGGCCGGGTTCCACCAGTAGGAGGTGCTGGCAGGAGATCGAAGGGAAAAGAATTTGTTTCTCTTGGCTCCCCTTCACGTCCCCTCTCCCCCAGTTGGCCATTGTCTATTTCTCCCTTTGCTGGGGTCATAGCTCCCATAGCTACTATTGGGTTTCGAGTACAGGGTTCTCTCCCTTTGCCCCTCAGGCCTGGGTCCTAATGACTGCCCACTGTTACCAGCACCAAGGGTGCTACGTGCCATGCCTTGTGTTTCCCCTAAAACTTTCCCACATCTCTATAAATGGTGCCTTCCTTGCACTCTCCTCAATTATCCAGTTTTCAGTTGTCACCTCTTCCTGCCAGGACCAGGACTAATTCAGAATCTTTTTCTAATTAACACAAAGCAACATCTCCATTCATCTCACCTTGCACGTGTGGAGCTGTGCCAGTCAGAGGGACCCCTAGTTCTAATTCTAACAAGGTGCTACGTTAGCAAGGGGGCCCTACAGTTTCTGTAACACGGGCCACCTTAATCCATCTGGCAAGTGGGTGCCAGACTAGCTTTTCAGTCTGACCCAAAGTATGAGTAAAAGGGGAGAGAATAGTTTCTAAGTCTGTTCAGGCTGCTACAACAAAGTACCACAGACCCAGGGGCTTATAATCAACAGACATTTCTTTCTCCCAGTTTTAAATGCAAAACCCAGACTCAGCATACACGTTCTGGTGAGGGCTCCCTTCCTGGTTCATAGCCAGCACTTCTCGCTGTGGCCTCACTGCTGGAAGGGGCTCAGGATCTCTGGAGCCTCTTTCATAAAGGCACTCATCCCATTCATGAGGGCTCCCATGGGCTCCACCTCCTAATACTGTCACCTGGGGGTTAGAATTTCACATGTGAATTTGGGGAGGACATGAACATTCAGAGCACAGCAGCGGGAAAGAGGAAGATGCTGAGTCAGCAGACCGAGGGGAGAGGTGCTATGGGTTTGTCAGCATCAGGCGTCAACCTCCATCCATTAAGCTTTCCTTGGGAATTGAAAGTTGATACTGGCAATTGGGAGGAGTAGAATGGCAGCTGCTAACCCCCACTCTGCCAAGATGGACTTCTCCCCTTCTTTAAGCTTCTCCTTCTCCTACCCAACCCCCTCTTCCCTCACCATGGCTGAATAAAAAGTAACCCTCATTTTCTATAATTTAACTCTGAAATCAGATATCAAAGAACATCTGGTTTAACAAGGCATTATAAAAGCCATTGATCTTCACTCCTCCATGCTACAGAGATAGAGAAATTATTTTTAATGCACATTTTTTAAAATGTACATAATATAAGTGTATTTAGACCATCATTTGTTCATTCATTTATTTTTTATTCATTCATCAAAGAGACATTGAATGCCACCTAAGACTGGGTCACTGTATCTATTAGGCCCCTCACCTATTCCTGAAGGAAGAGAGATGAAGTATGTAAGGACTACAGAAAGATGGGCTATACAAAGCCAGAATATGTAAAGAGCAGATGGAGGAAAAGGGGAGGGGGTAGGCTGAAGCTGGCCCCTTCCCTGATGGCAGTCAGGCTAAGTCCCCATACTTAAGCTGACCCTGGGCAGGCTCACATTCTCACTCCATGTTCACTTTCATTCCTTCCTCTCACCAACAGTTCTGCCTGCATGGACTAGGCTGCGCTAAAGGCCTACATGTTGCCAGACCCTTGATCCAGTTGCATGCCTAAAAGCTTTAGATGTTGCAAATGTGAGGTAATGGCCAAAGGAGCTAAGGAGCCTGTAAGCTTGTTCCCCAGTCCTCAGGAAAGAGTAGACAACTCATTCTCCAAGACTGAGGAGAAAGAAACGCATTACCTCATGGCTTTACTGTGACTCCTTCCAGCATGGTATGTAGTGCTGTGCTGAGCTATGGGGCAATGTAAAAGAGGCTCTGCCATCTCAAATTCATTGCCTGAATATCTGGAATCTTTATTCCAGGAAGTTATACAGCTTCCAAGCAGCACAGATGAAAATAAGCTAAAATAAATCATTGCACTTTAATGTCCTGGGGAAATCCCAAGTATCAAGGCTCTCTCACTAGAGCAATAAATTGACAAGAAATCAAAGCTTGTTCCAGCTTGCCGGCCTTCTCCAGAGGTTCCCAATTTTCTGAGAACCAGGCGTGAGCAGAGGACCTCATTCACCCTCAGAGAGCATTAGCCCTCTAGTTTACATGTGTTTCTCTACATCTAGCTATTGCTATGTGTACTGCAGTGTGGGATCTCACACAAACTCTCCCTTTGCACCCCCCACCAAATGAAGGCGAGAAAGAGAGAGAGAGAGAGAGAGAGAGAGAGAGAGAGAGAGAGAGAGGAAGAGAAAGAAGAAAATTTAGAACTTGAATGAAGATCTGCTTTCCAAAATCTTCTGGGTTTTTTGTTTGTTTGTTTTTTTTCACTTTACTTGCCTCCTTTCCTTCCATTTTTCTTTTCCTTCTGTTCCCTTCTCCCCCTTTTATTTATTAAGTTACTCAATTATTCATTTATTACCTATATCTGGGATCTGAATTTAAGCTAGCTAGCATCCCTCTCCCATTAGGATTTAGTTGGGAATGCCTGGGTGATTTGTGGGGTGGGCCTACCATGAGTCTGCCTACCAGGGGGACAGAAGCCTCTGAGGAGGACTCACTCCACCAGGAGAGGAAGTGGAGGACACCTACTAGGTTCAATTGCAATGGTCCCGGATTGGGGTGGCATTTGAGGTAGTCCTGATGGTATTTTGGAAACAGCACAGTGCTTATCATTCAGACATCTTCTGGCCTAGCACCGAGGGACTTGTGCCCGAGTCTTAAGCTGAGGGTGTTGGAATAAAAGGGCAAGTAAAAACTAAAATGTGTTTTTGTTCAAATGTCTCTAGGTTACAGAAAGCAGCAGCAACTGCTGCTGCAGCAGCCTCGAGCCAGGCAGATGTCATTGTCCTGGACCCTGGGCAGGCACAGCTTTGGCATGAACAGTGCCAAGAGCAATGCCTCAAAAGACCACTTCGGTGTCAGCAGCAATGGAGACCTCAGCCTGGTAAGCACAAGCGGGTGCGCGTGTAACAGCAGGGCTGTGGTGCTCAGCCCCTGTAGGAGCATCACTGGAGATTCCCAGACTTTAGGGGGTAAACTTGATGTGAGGATAGATCATTGGAGCATCCCCACAGTGATTTGGGTAAATCTAGAAAACACTGTCTCATATTAATTAAGGCCTGTTTCACTCCAGATAGCTGAGTTTAGGGGACACGGATTGTTGCCTATTCCTTCATTCCAGCTTAGTTCCAAAAAGGATTTGCAGAAGATTTGCATGAAAGCCTGAGATATCAAAGAACTGCTATTTTTAAAAAGAAGGTAAAGGAACTGTAGTCAAGAAATAAAGACTGGAAGGAAGGAAAGAAAAAAGATGTTGTACTAGAAAGCCTAGTTAAGCCCATTTTTATGGTGGATTTGAAACCCCTATCTTTTGGGGGTTGAATTCCTGAGGATGCAACTCTATGCCTAATCAAGATCCAAAAAATGATGAAGTACAATTATTCAGACGGAGATGTCATTTTCCCCCCAAATGTATTACTGTACCCAAACAGAAAGGTTCTATACAGTGCTACCTGAAGCATTGAATTTAACTCGAGTAGATGGTTAGAAAATTCTGATTATTACTTCTCTGCCCCAGTGCTGCAAATAGCAATAAAGTGAGCAGACTGTGGGTGCAGGTCCAGCATTTGAACATGGGTCTTTGGTTCTATATCCTGGTTGCATAGGCCCCTGATGGGCCATAGGTCTGGAATGGTCATTCACCTGGATTTTTTTTATAAGCACTCCAGAAGCTTCTGATGCTCAGCCAGTTTTCAGAAATTTACTCCCCGAAACCATCCATCTCAGCTGCAAGGCTCAATGGGTGAATCATCTCAGGTTAAATGGGGACATAATATAAGAATCTAATTGCTAACTATGTTTGGAAGATAAGAAGACAAGTCCCTGAACAAGGAGCACACAGCATGCTGGCAAACTGAGGCAGGTATCAAAGAATTACTTAATCCCTTTACTAATATACGTGTTTATATGCACCCCAAGTAAATTCATTCCTACAGACACCATCAAGGGAGAGACCGGCACCAGATGGATCCTATGTGGATCCCAATGACAACTGCAGTTGGAATTCAAATGTCCAGAGTGAGCAGAGCAGACAGGGCCACGTCTGTCTGGGAGGGACATACACACTGTCCTGTGCTCCACTCAACAGGAAAGGCCAAGAAACATGCCTACGGACCTATGGCCCATTAGAAATTCAAAATTACTGTAATTAAACATCTCCAGGATTTTCTAAGGTTCCCAGAGCATTATAGAAAGGTTCCCAAGAAGACAGAGGAGAGAGGAGTAAGAGGAATAGGAAACAAGAGAGCATATGGGAGAGACAGTAGCAAAGCTTGGGCAGAAATGATCTTACAGCTTTGAGACTACAAAGAGAGCCCTGCTAGGGGAAGGAGAAGAAATAACATTTATTAAGCTCCTAATATGTGCTTAATTCTGTGTTTTCATGTACACCTTGTCTCATTTCATTCTCAAGTAGCTCTATACATGGATATTTTTATTTTGTTTTACAGGTAAGGAAACTGAGGCATGGACAGGGCAGGTCATTTATCCAATGTGAGTTAGACAGTAAGAAAGAACCAGGTCTTGTAATCTAGCTCTATAAGCACATAGAGTCCATGCCTAGCTCATTGTATACACATACACATGGACCTCTGTGCAGTGTAGCAAATGCATGGAAAGTTCCAGGCTCTGTCCTAAGTGACTGACAACTATTAACTCATTTACTTCTCACAATGACCCTAGGAAATAACTGCCCTGTTATTTCCAGTCCACGGATGAGGTAATTGAAGGAACGGGATAGTTTGCGAAGATCCCATTTCTGGTGGCAGAGCTGGCTGCCTGACTAAGAGCCCGTTCTTTCACTATGACTCTGTGGTGTCACTATGTGAATGGAAGCACATTTGCTGAGCACTTACTCTGTTGGTACTGCTTTGGGTACTTTAAATATATAGACTTGTTCGGTTCCTGTGGTCGGGGAGTCTAGATACAGAAGGTCTGTAAGGTCCGTGGAGCATGGTGGCTAATTTTAAGTGTGGGCTCTGGAGTCAGTCCCAGTCACTTACTAGTTAAATAACCTTGGGTAAATCATTTAAACTCCCAGTGGCTATTTCCTAAAGTGAAAGTTATAATTGTTTGTATTTTATAGATTTGTGGTAAAGATTAATTATTATGCATGAAGTACTTAGCATAGTAGAAAGTCTGGCAAGTAGAAAGCGCTGGAGGGTATGTGTGTGTGTGTGTGTATGTGTGTGTGTGTTTTAAGAAAACCAAGGAGCTTGCACTTAATACACAGGGTTGTGAGGGTCAGCATCTACACAGTACTGTGGCCTTGACTTATGTCTCTTGCAGGGCCACCGCCAGCTCCAGGACGGGCTGCTTTGCGAGTGCTGTCCTTTGGCAGGCCACGCCTCACCAGGGCGCTGGCTGGCCATTGCTATTTTAAGCTGAAGAGATGAGTTGGTTGTAACCCAAGAAAAAAGCTGAAAAGGGGAAACTAGAAGTGACTAAGAGGCTGCAGGATGCCAAAAGGAAACTTGTCCACCCAAGACCAGGGAGTGTATCCTTGATAAGTAGCTCAGTCTCTGCATCCTTGAAACTGGGACTTGGCTGCCTAGCAATTAATCCACATTTCAAGGCTATTTGACATGGCAAGAAATAATAAATGACTCTGTGGTATCTAAATGACTGCTTGGCCTCAAGGCCCAGCAAGGATGATGCATGAGGGATCCCCGTGGCAACCAGGAGGCAGGAAGCCCAAGGGGAAGAAGGCCAATAAGCAGCAGCCTGGTGTGCCATGGCTGTTATCAGGCTGGGTGCTCCCGCCTCCATCCTCTCTCCAGCTTGGCTCATCACTTTGGAAACCTTGGGGACCTGGGGATTCACTTGGGAGTGTGTGTGTGTGTGTATGTGGGGGGAGGGGGGATGGGGTCAGGAACTGTGAGACAGAGTTCTTCCATGTAAGATGGGTCTTCAGCCCCAGAAGGAATGGCTGCTTAGTTCTGAGTAAATGCTGAAGAATGGGGCTGAAGCAGCTCCGTGTTCATGATTGTCTCCATCTTCAGTGTTGCTCTCCGTTTGCCTTCTGCCTCCCACAGTACTTGCTGAGCTCTGGCACACATTATCTCCTTTGCCGATAGGGGTTATTCTTTTTATTTTATAGACAAAGGAACTGTGGCCCAAGGATGCTGAGTAAATTTCCCAGGAAGGCACAGAAAGGAAACAGGCCTAGAAAGGGGGCCAGCGATGTGAGAGGGGCAGGAACATGCAGGAGCCTCTCTGTTTTATCTTTATCACAGAGCAAAGCAGCACCATTGAGAGGTTTCAATCATGAGCAGGACAAAATCAGACGTGCATTTTGAACAGGACGATCTGGCTGCTGAGTGGAGAATGAATGAAATGGAGATGAATTATGACTCTAATGCAATGGTCCAGGTGAGAGGAGATGGTAAATGCGGGTGGTAGTGATGGAATGCAGTGAATGAATTCCAGAGATATTTGAAAGACAAGGGCCTGCTTGCATTTCAGGGGACCTTGGAAAGTGAGTGCATCTTCTTTTCATCAAGTTTTACAGAGAAGAAATGGTCAAGACAAAGTAAGAAATCTCAGATTCTGCGCTGGCCAAAGAATATATCTTGAAATCCCCCAAGAATTGTTATAAAGGCTTGGTGCTTTATTTGCATATGTTTCAGAAATGTAGTCTAGTCAGTGAGCAACTAAAGGCTATTGCACAACTTGAAGTCCTCGGATAGGAATTTGGCTGGAAGATTTGAGAGCCACAAGAGCTTCTAGATGCCTCCCCTGACCAGCATTCTTAGTGCAGAGCACGAGGCCTCCACCCCAGAAGCCACATCTCACTAAGGGACAATGCTAACTCCTCCCTAATTCTGAAGGCCAATGCTTTTAATCTGTTCTATTTCCAGCATTTTATCATAACCCATGTCAAAGTAAATGGAACTGGCAATGATAGATTTAGGAGGAAGGAGTGAGAAAGCTAAATAGAGATCTTGGCTGAGGGTCCAGGGAATGAACCTGACAACCAACTGGTGCTAGACATTGAAGTGTGCAAGCAGGCAACTTTTTGGAAAGGAAGGAAAAAGATGCAAAGTAACTGAGCCAAGTAAACCCTAATTGTATGGAGATCTCCATTGAGAAACTATAAGAACCTCAGACAAGGACATTTTATGACTGAAAGCTGAGAGTTAGAAGAGTGACCTCTACATTTTCAGAGATAAGCTGAGTCTCAGCACAGGAGCTGGGACCACTTTGTTGCTCTCTTTGGCTGAATGAGTGAATGAATGAAAGAGACCACTAGACTAGAGTGTGGTTCAGCCCCTTGCATTGGTTCGGCCACTTTATTCAGCCACTGCCTCAGGAACATGGCTCCTGGTTTGGAATTCTGCTCCCATAGGTCTTCACGTGGCTGAATTCCTGATTACTAGGAACTTTCCAGTACACTGCTTTATTTTCCCTGGAGCACTTATCACTCTGTGACAATCTGTTTTCTAATTTACTTCTTTATTTATCTATCATTGATAGGTCTCAAGTCCCTGACAGCAAAGATTGTATGTTTATGCAAAACAAAGTCCCTGGGACTATAACAGTACCCAGCCTAACAGGCACTCAGTCTTGTTAAATGAAGGTCATAAGCTGATAAATCAGGAAGCTGAACCTTTGTAAACATGCAAAAGTCACCAGTTGGAAGATGGAAAATTCAATCAAATAGTTCATTTAATGTTTATGGTGTGAACCAACTAGTTAGAACAATTTTTTTTTTACATTTTGTTGGTTATTATCTTAGAATGTCTCAGGGAGTGAAGCATGTGCATATTTATAAGAAAAATGTAATGTACAATATATTAATGTCAAAAAAGTAATGTGCACTGACAAAATAAGCTGTATTAGAGCTTTTTGTAATATACAAAAAAGTGCTTATCCAAAAGTGTGAAATAAAGCAACTACCAATTTGTTATTTCATTTATAAGAAGATATTTCTGCTTCTCCCAGTTTTTTCTAAGTTTACAAACAACCACTTGAAGTTACAATAGCTTGAATATTTTAAATAGAACATTTGTTGAGAGCACAACTATTGCCAGATGTCAGTTATAGTTGAGGTTCAGACTCAACCTCCTAAAAAAACAAAAAAAAAAAACCATAAAAAACATAGCAGGGGGAGAATTCCAATTAGTCACCCCCAGGGAATAAACCAAACAACCATTGCATAAGAATAAGCCCTAGGATATCCAGGTCCTTTTTCCCTTCCCCCTTCATGGGCCAGAGATAAGACATTCCTGAGATTTCAAGCTGCAGGCTACCAGAGCCTGTGTGAGCGTACACTGAAGCAGGGGGTCTCCCAGGGGTGAGGACGACGGAGCCCCTAGTGCTAGGACACTTACATGCATGACTCCAGAGACCAGGTTCTGTGACACAGGTCTAATTTTATTGAGGAAGTACAGCAGTATATATAACGGAGGTGGCCAATCATGGAATGCCAGGTCTTCTTAGGGAGCCAATAACATAAAGGTCGTGGCTCTAGGAGGGGCTCAGGTGGGCGTTGCCATCTTCCTGGTTTGCCAGAAAGATCTGAACTGCTGGAGTGTGCTCACAGCATTGCATCAGCCACTGCACCGAGATAAACCTCCTGTGCTCTACCTACATCTCCCCCTTTCTTTTTTTATTAGCACCTGTTGGATGTGTATAATCATGGCCTATTATGCCTTTATGTGAGCTATCATGGTGAACATACAGCAGAAGAGGAAGAATGCTATGAAGAATATACCAGCTAAGGTAGCCCAAATGAATAGGTTAGTGGGGTTTAGCCAAGAAGTGAGGAGGCTTAATATTGCCCCACATTATAGGGTGAGCCCTTCTGCCTCGGGGACATCTCCTCCAGTGGTGCTGTGTCTCCTCTTCAAGTGAGAGATCCTCCATCTCCGCCACTGGTGGGGTGACTGGCCTCTGACTCATCTCTTAAGGCGTGTGGCTTGATGTCTCTCGTTGGAATCCAGAGGGGGTGTCTCTCGCCTTCTGGGAAGATACAAGCAAAACCTCTCCCCTGGGTGAATAGGGGTTTTAGGGCCCCTGTTGACATACATAGACTGTTTCTTATCTGGCCACAGAACTCTTGTAATTCGTATAAGGTGAGTGAATCCGGGATGGCTACTTGAGGAGTTATAGGGGTTAATTGTTAGCAGCTGTGGGGTTGATGTTTACTGGAAAGGCTTGAGGGGGTTTCCTTAGTTCTTAGGGTAGAGAAGCCTATAGCTTTCGCAGTGTGGACTGCATAAGCACTATCAGAAAAGATATTAACTGGATTGTCCTGACAGTATAGAAGTATGTGTATCACCACACATAACTCCCCAACTTATACTGAGCCTGAGTACTGGTATTTTAGGTAGGTTTATTGGTTGTAGAACCTGGAGGTGGAACCGTCTTCCCCTCCCCTAAAGGCTCAGGCTTAGCAGTAGGCTTTTTGGTTTCATTTTTGTCCGTATCCAAATGTTCTTTAACCAACAAGTCCAATGGATCAGGGGGGGCAGAGGGCTCTGGAGGGGAGTACGGGGGAAGGGGACCCTCCTCCACTGAGGCCACAAGGGCCTTGGGTATCGGCAGAGATGGTTCAGGGGGGACTCCAGAGAGACATGCGAGGAGGGCCAAGATGGCGGGTGTTAGAGAAAGCAGAAATGTTTTTCCTCCGTGAACCTCGGCAGACCTTATACGCTTGAGTACTTTCTCCCAAGTACCTGAGTCCCATATGGGGGCTTCTAACAACCAGGGATTAAAGTGTAAGAGGCACTCCCACAGCATCTGGAGTTCCTTTTTTGATATCTTAACTCGCCTACTCTGCAAAATGGCGAGGAGAGCTCGTGCCTAAGGGGCGCGTGCGGTGGGGGGAACATTGCCCATGTTGCAGAGGGTCACTCACCTGGTCCGACGTTCTGGGGGTCTCACGTTCGGGCGCTATTTGAAGAAGGGAGTCTCCTAGGGGTGAGGACAACGGAGCCCCTAGTGCTAGGACACTTACATGCACGACTCCAGAGACCAGGTTCTGTGACACAGGTCTAATTTTATTGAGGAAGTATAGCAGTATATATAACGGAGGTGGCCAATCATGGAATGCCAGGTCTTCTTAGGGAGCCAATGAGCATAAAGGTCGGGGTACTGTGTTCGTGGCTCTAGGAGGGGCTCAGGCGGGTGTTGCCATCTTCCTGGTTTGCCAGAAAGATCTGAACTGCTGGAGTGTGCTCACAGCATTGCATTAGCCACTGCACCAAGATAAACCTCCTGTGCTCAACCTACAGTGCACTGCTCTACAGCATCCTCAGCAGAGGTCGAGATGCTGAGAGAACTGACAGGTGCTTTGTGTTGGTCAGGTTGTGTTTCAGTCAAGAACTACCCATCAGAAGAACCTGGCAAATGTGAATTGCTCAGTAAATCTCCACCTCTCAATCCTTGCAACTGTGTACAAGCTTCTGAGCTATTATGCTCACAGCTCATCTGGTTAAAAGTGTCTGCATAGGATTTCAGTCTGCTAATCTGTTTTCTAAATTTCTCATTAGCAATTTCCTCTTACCTGGAGGCTAGTCAGGGTAAAACTGAAAATCAAAGAGATACAGGCTTGTGGCTTATGGCTCTCTCAATGGATTGTTGCTTCTCCCTGTTCCTGCCACTCTTTGGGCTGGAAGAAAGAAGGGAGGAGTCAAGAGAGTAAGTTTCCATCTTGCTCTAAGTCTCCGTTTGATGGGATGTAAATTGATAGACTCTTTCTGGAGAGTGTGTCATAGTATTTGTGAAGCGCCTCAGTTGAGGTAGGTTAACTCTTCTAATAAAAATACACCCAAAAGCAGAATGAATCAAACAATAGAAGTTTGTTTCTTGCACACATAATAAATACCACAGGAGAACATATGCCACCAGCTTCCATCTTTAATGTATGACTTCCAAGTTTGTGTGGAACACATCTCTATTCTGACCAGCTGGAAAGGTGAGAAACATGGGAGACTTTCTAAGACCAGGTCAGGAAGTGGCATACGTCAATCACTCCTGCTCAAATTGCATGATGCCAAGTTCAGTCAACAACTGGGAAGACTGGGAAGACTGGGAGACTGGGAAATAGCGCCTGTGTGTTCAGAAAGAAGAGAAGAATGGCTAGCTGTTTCAGCTAGAAACTTTTAAAATATAGTATATATAATTTAACCCAATAATCTAGGAATCTATTTTAAGGAAATGTTCAGAAATTCAGTCTGTGGCAGACCTAGTAGTCTTTCCAAAACAACAACAACAACAAAAAACAAACACCTGTTTTCTCTTTTTCCTTTGTAATAGTAACTGTCCAATTGGTAAAAAGAAAGCTCAGCCCTTCTTACAACCAGGCATGGATATGACCAAGTTCTGGCATGTGAAATTCCTATGACAATTCTGAAACTCAGTTCCTAAAAGATTGTCTGTTGTGTACACTCTCCTTTCTGTTTGGACTCTGCCTCCATCCTTCTGCCCAGAGCGTGGATGTGAAACCTAGACTCTTGACGCCATTTTGCACCATGAGGATGAAGCCTGCTGCGTGAAGATGACAGAGTGCCGAGCTGTATGGAATCAAAGGTCTCTAGAAGTCCAAGAGCAGAGCCCCTGATGCCCACTTCCAGTTCAGAGGTAAGAGAAAAACAAGCTTCCTTCATGTTAAGCCACTTGTTTGGGTCTCTGTTATCAGAGCCAAATCTAATCCTAACTGATGTAAGCCAGAGGATTTTTCTTCCAATATTTTTATATTTCTCGTGCTTTTCTATATACAGAATGATGCCAATTTGTTAAAATATATTCATTATAATTCATTGGGTCATATTATCATATAATTAAATAGGAGAATCTAAATGGGAGCTGTCTTCTGAAAGTTGCAAGCAATGCCCCCCTTTAAAGACTGACATTTCAGTTCACTTTTCTGGAAGATCATGACTTCGTTTTACAAAAGACCACATAAAAGAGTCCTTAAGGTGCACAAAATAGAACACTAAGAACCTGCCCATTGATAGTGTGGAAATTGTGTTATTCTAGTTTGAAGATGAAATTTGTCGTATACAATTGGACCAATGTCTTCAGACTTCTGTGTTTGTTTTGGGTTCTCATTGTTGTGGCTTTAGGTGATAGTGGGGCTATAAAGGGGAGAGAGAAATGCTTCCTGGGAGAAATGAATGGAGACAGGACTGTGTTTGTATTATGGCTCTTTCCTGTGCAAGGTGGTGTGCGTACTTGGCTCATTTTAGTGGGCCTGTTGAAAAAGGAGGAAGGAGAAAATTTGAAAGGGGTGATTTTGTGAGGACTTAGAGAAGAACGTGAGTCCTGGGTGCTTCAGAACTGTTGGAAAGGAAATTATTGGAGTGTGATGATGGAGCATTAGGAGGGGCAGTGGAACATGTTCGATAGGGTGGGTACCATGATGTGAGTTTGGGGAAAAGTGTTCAGACAAAAGACTTAAATTTGCAGATTCCCAAAGGAAAACAGAAGCTCCAGATCCTTGTAGTCAGCTGCCTACTAGTATCTCTACATGGATGTCCTAGAGGTGTACCATCAGGACACCTAACTCCTCAACCCTTTCTCCTCCCACCCAAGCAATCACCAAGTCCTGATCATTATTCCACCTTCATATCTTCAGGTTACCCACTCCTTTCCATCCCACTGACACTTTTAAATATCTCCTTTTTAGACACCATAATCTCTTATGGGAATTTAAGCAACAACTTCCTACTGAATTTCCCCTACCTCAGTTTTTCCTGCTCCAACATAGTCTCTACATTTCAGACAGTATCATCATATTTTCAAATATCTGATCCATAATAGGAGAAAACTCTTGGGGAAGGTGCATTTTATTTTTCAGAAAAAACAAAAATGAGAAAACATTGCCAAAACATGTTTAAATTCTTAAATTGGTAGATACACCATTATCCCTAATTACCCTTCTATTGAGTTACCATTAATGCTCTACTCTCTCCAATGTACCAAGCCAATATTATAAAATGGTTTTAAGGTTTAATTTTTAATCTCCTTGTGTGTTTTGTGTGTGTGTGTGTGTGCGTGTGTGCCAGCCCTTAAAAGTTACTGCCTTCTTTTTTTTTATCTACATCTTTTTACTCACATTAAAACGCATTTGCATTACTCAGAGCAGCCCTTGGAAGTCTTTAAATATATGGCATAGAGCACACATATTATTCTAAACACATTTCATAGACCTGATTGCACTAGAAGTCTTTAGAAAAATTGTCATTGTAGTTACTGCTATCCAAATGGTGACTATTTGTGTGGAATTAAGCATCACTTTCATCTTTCTAGGCTTCATTAATAGCGTGAAACCAGCTGGCCTATTCCTGTACCATAAAACTTTCTTTTACAAAAAGTCTGTTCATCACCTGAGATTCTATTGTTTTGTTTCATTTCACCTTGCACTTCTTTTCTCCTGATTTTCTGGGCTACTGATTACTTGACTCATCTCCTACTCCTATTTATAACTCCTCACACTGGGTGCACACAGCTGTTTTGACTTGGCTTTTCTCCTCACCTACACTTCGGCACACTCACCTTCCTTGCCTGCTTCTGGCCACCCAGGTAAATTAGCTTCCTACTCCAATCCAGTTCCCAGCACCCTTTGAAGACCATCTTTCTGTCAAGTCCTTGGCTTTCGTAGCTGTGATCCAGGATTAGTTTATATCTAAGATCTTTCTCCACCCTAAAATTCTTTAATATCACTATCTATAAGAAGTTATGTGAACACAACTTCAGTTTTCAACTCCTGACTTCTAAGTTTTTGAAGAGGCTCCTAATTTCTTCAATAAGTATTTACTAGTATCTGACTGTGCCTTGCATCTTGGCCTGATGGCTCTCCCAGCCTTCCCTGGCTTCTTCTCTCTTCCCTTTCATGCAGGCATTTCCCCTAATAAAAACTTCACATGTTTAATTCCATTGTGGCATCTGTTTCTAGGAGAACCAAGACTAAAACTGGCTAGTTTTGAAGTGTAGTACCCTCATCACTATTCTTTCTTTCTTTTTTTAAATTATCTACCTAAAGCCAGAGGTGATTTTTTTAAGTTGTATTGAGCTGTAATATACATACAATAAAATTTACCCTTTGTAACTATAATGTTTGATGATTTTTGACAAATATGTATAGCCACGTAACCACTACCACTCGAAGCAGCACACAGAGCATTTCCATTGACCTAGAAAGTTCTCTCTTTGATTCCCATATTCAATCCATGGCTCCAAGCAAACTATGCTCTGCTTTCTGTCATCATTTTGTCTATTCTAGGATTTTATATAAATAGAGCCATACAATATGTAGCTTTGTGAATTGATTCTTTCACTTAGCATAATATATTTTAGATTTATCATGTTGTTTGTATTCATATTTCATTCTTTTGTATTGCTAAGCAGTATTCCATTGTACCATAATTTTTTTTTTTTTTTAGCCATTCACCAGTTGTTTCCAATTTAGGGCTTTATGAATAATACTACTGTAAACATCTATGTACAAGTTTTTGTGTCAATATATATTTCCACTCCTCTTGGACAAACACCTACAAGTGAGAATGTGAGATCATATTATAACTATATGAATTTTATAAGATATTGTCATTCTTTCTTCCAAAGTGACTGTGCCCACCATTTTATATTCTCATAAACAGAAAATTGCAGTTACTCTACATCCTCATCAATACTTGATAGTTTAGTCTTTTAAAATTTAGCTATTCTAGAGAATTTTTATCTCATAATATCTCATTATGGTTTTAATTTACAATTCTCTGATCACTAATAATGATGAGATTTTTCATATATATTTATTATTATTTTTTTTTTTTTTTTTTTTTACAGAGAGGAAAGGAGAGGGATAGAGAGTTAGAAACATCAATGAGAGAGAAACATCGATCAGCTGCCTCCTGCACACTCCCCACTGGGGACGTGCCTGCAACCAAGGTACATGCCCTTGACCGGAATCGAAGCTAGGATCCTTGAGTCCGCAGGCTGATGCTCTATCCACTGAGCCAAACCGATCAGGGATGATGGCATTCTTTTAATTTAATTTTGACCATTTGCATATCTTTTTGTGTCTATATAAATTTTGTAGCCTTTTTAAAAAATGGGCTATTTATCTTATTATTATTGAGTCATGAAACTTTTTTATGGATGCCAATTGTTTAATTTATATTTCTGAATAAAAATGGCATTTTATTATATACTAGGGGCCCAGTGCACAAAATTTGTGCACGGGGCGGCGGGGGGATCCTCACCCCAGCCTGCCCCCTCTCACATATTTGGAGCCCTCAGGGGGTGTCCTAGTGATGGCTTGGGCCCACTCCCTGCTCCTCTTGGAGAGCGGGCCTATGTCGCAGTATGGCCTCCCTTTGTGGAAGGCGACCAGGCTAATCAGGGGAAGTCACCAGCCCCATCACCCCACTGCTGCAGCCACTGCCAGTCACCTCAGCCACCAAGGTGTTTTCATCAACACAGACTCCAGTCCCTTCACCATGAAGAAATGACAACTTTCTTTAGGCATTTTCAAGATGTGTCTTTCATAGGATATGACATTTCTTTCTTCCTTTTTTTTTTTTATCCTCACCCGAGGATATGTTTCCATTGATTTTTAGAGAATGTGGAAGAGAAGGAAAAAACAGAGAGAAACATCAAAGTGAGAGGAACACTTTCATTGGTTGCCTCTTGCATGAGCCCTGACCTGGGCCCCAGCCAGGGAGAAGCCTACAACCTAGGTACATGCCCTTGGTCAGAATTGAACCCAGACCCTACAGGCAGCAGGCTGAGGCATTATGCACTGGGCCAAACCAGCTAGGGCCGCATATGACATTTCTTAGCCCTCCAGCAGAGGACCTTCATTTTTTTTTCCTCCAGGAGTGAGGTGGAAAAACCCTAGACGCCTTTTTGGATTCTTATTACCCAAGTTACTAAGAATATTACCAGTGGCATACAGGGAGCTTAGCCAATGAGCATTAAGAAAAGGTGTTTCCTCTGTAGTTCACTCTGATCACCAGCTCCACCCCTGCCCCTCCAATCCCAGCTCTACCCCTGCCCAGGCCTGTAACCTCTGGCCGAGGATGTAGGCCTGGGTAGGGACCCCCAATCCCCTCCGACCGCTGGCTTCACAGAGCTCAGGCCACTGCGATCACCATCTTTGATCCTGCCCCCTGCCATCACCAGCTCTGCCCTTGCCCCACTGGCAGCCTCTGGCCAAGGCTGAAGGCCTGGGCAGGGAACCCCCAGACCCCTGCTTTGCTGGCTCCACCGGTGCCCAGACCCCTCTGATTGCAGGCTCCACCCTTGACCCTCTAATCACTGGCTCTGTGGAGCCCAGGCCCCTGCGATCTCTGGCCTTGCCCCTGCCCAGGCCTGAGGCCTCTGGCCCAGGCCTTAAGCCTGGGTAGGGCACCCTCATGCCCTTCCAATCACCGGCTCTGCCCCTGCCCCCTCTGATCACCGGCTTCACCCTTGCCCATGCCTAATGCCTCTGGAGAAGTCCTCTGGCCTGGGCAGGGGACCCCCAGCCCCCTCTGATCACCTGTTCCACCCCTCGGGCCCCCGCAATCTGCCTAGCAAATAGGCCTGACCACTTCAGTGGCAGAGCTGAGCCGGACTGGGCGCCACCAACTTGTGGCTATGGGAGCGGCCATCGTTTGTCACAGAGTGACACCTAATTTGCATATTACTCTTTTATTAGGTACTAGAAAGATGTGAGGTTTCTGGTTTAATAAATTATATCTCTACTGACATAATATGGAATCACAGACTAACTGGAAACAATAAATTCCCACCTGTGCTTGGGGATACACCTTATGAAAATCCAGCTGAAATAAGGTCTATTCAGCAGGGTCTGTCCCTACTCTGTGATCATCTGACACCCACCCTTATCTTCCTCTATTCTAATTTAGAAGAACAATTCCTAAATCGAATAATCAGTATTCAATTACTAGTGGTTATGAATGGGCATATTGAGTGAATAAGGGAATGAATGATGGATAACTGTGAATAATCCACTCAAATTAAGCAGGGCCTGAGCTAATTCTGGTCAGCAGAAAACTTGCCATGATTATTTGACTATAGATCCAAACCAGCTGCTGGTAGGTAATACCTACTGGTTCTGAAGCCCCTACTCTGAGCCAGACTTGCTGATGTTTTATTTTGAATCCTACAGCCATCCTTTAAGGAAGGGGTTATTCCCTTTTACCATCCTCGTTTTAGAGACACAGAGGGTGATGATCAGTAAGTGGAAATGACCTTGTTCAGGAGCATGTCAGCAGAAAGAGGCACACTCAAACCCACACTTGTTGCAGATAGAAAGATTCATTCTTTTTTACGGCCAAGTCATATTCTGTTGTATATATGCACCACTTCTTTATCTTTTCCTCTGTTGATGGAAGGTTTAAGTTGCATCTGTATTTTGGCTATTATAACTAACACTGCAATGAACATATGGATGCATGTATTTTTGATTTAGTGGTTTGGGTTTCTTCTGATAAATACTCAGATGTGGAATTGCCGGGTCTTTTGGTCTCATTATATACAGCCTTTGTTTTTGAAATTTATTTTGTCTGGCAGAAGTATTGTTACATCAGCTTATTTTGTTCGTTTTCATTTTCATGAAATATATTTTTCCATTCCTTTACTTTTAGTCTATGTGTGTCTTTGGATCTAAAGTGAGGCTTTCATAGACAGCATTTGTAAGGGTCTTGTTTTGTTATCCATTTAGCCACTGTATGTCTTTTGATTGGAACATACAATCCATTTTCATTTAAAGTAATTGTTAATAGATTGTGTGTTTATTGTCATCTTATTATTTATATTTTTAATTTTTTTCTTCTTCTTCTTCTTAAAGAAGATCCTTTAACATTTTTTGTAATACTGGTTTAATACTGACAAACTCCTTTAGCTTTTTCTTACCTGGGAAGCTTTTTAAATGTCCTTTGATTCTAAATTATAGCTTTGATGAGTAGAATAATCTTGGTTGTAGGTCCTTGCTTTTATCATTTTGAATATTTTGTGCCAATCCCTTCTGACCTGCAAAGTTTCTGTTGAGAAATCAGCTCATAGTCTTATGGGAGCTCTCTGCTGCTTTTAGGATTCTCTCTTTGACTTTAACTTTTGGCATTTTAATAATGATGTGACTTGGCATGGACTCTTTAGATTCATCTTGTTTGGGACTCTCTACACTTCCTAGACTTGTATGTCTATTTCCTTCACCAAATTACAGAAGTTTTCTGTCATTATCTTTTCAGATATATATATATATATATATATATATATATATATATATATATTCTATAATAAAGAGGGAATATGCAAATTGACCATCACTCCAGTCAATTTTCACCCACAGCTGAGGCTAAGATCTCATAACGAGCCTTAAGGAGCAATCAGCAGGGACCTGAGGCTGCGCGCTCACCCACCTCCTGCATGGGGCTTGACAGGGGACCTCAGATCGTGCCTTCCACCCACAGGGCTTGACAGGAGACCTCAGGCTGCTCTCCCCGCCCTGGCACCAGGTCAGAGGAACTCAGGCTGCACCCTCTTCCCTGGTGCCAGGCCGGGGGACCTCAGGCCATGCCCCCCACCCTGACCCCAGGTCAGGGGACCTGAGGCTGTGCTCCCCACCCAGCGGGACTTGATGGGAGCCCTCAAAGTGTGCCCTCTGCCCTGGTGCTGGGCCAGGGAACCTCAGGCCATGCCCCCCACCCCAGCACCAGGCCAGGGGACCTCAGGCTGTGCCCCTGCCCCCGCACCAGGCTGGGGTATCACAGGCCATTCCCTCTGCCCAGCAGGGCTTGATGAGGGACCTCAAGCCGTGCCCTCCTGCCCTGGCACTCAGGGGACCTGAGGCTGCACCCCCCCCACCTGGCATGGCTTGACAGAGTGGGACCGGATGGGTCTGGATCTAGCCCAATGAACAGGGGCCATCCAGGTTTGGGTCTCAAGCAATTTTGAGGTGCACGTCGGTGGTTGAAGACTTGACTCTGGGTTCCATGTGCACCCCAGAGTCTGACAGGAGGAAGATTTTCATATATGTTTTACTAATTTTCTTTAATCTCTGACACTTCTATTATAGAGAAAGGGCAAATAGCAATATTAAAATATTTCCTCTAATTAATCCCCTTTTAATGTGCATGAATTTCGTGCACTGGGCCACTAGTGTGTGTGTGTTTGTGTGTGTGTGTGTGTGTGTGTGTATATATCTGAATATATATATAATTTCATAGAGGAAGGAAGGAGAAGAGATAGAAATATCAATGATGAGAGAAAATCACCAATCAGCTGCCTCCTACATGCCCCACACTGGGGATCAAGCCCGCAACCCAGGCATGTGCCCCCAACCAGCATCAAACCCTGAAACCTTCAATCTGCAGGGCAATGCTCTATCCACTGACCCAAGCTGGCCAGGGCTTTCAGATAGATTTTTAATCCTTTGCTCTCTCTCTTCTTGTTCTGGTACTTCTATGATGTGAATGTTGGTATGCTTACAGTTGTTTCAGAGGCCCCTTAAACTAAGCTCATTTTCTTTTTGCTGTTCTGATTGGGTGTTTTCTGCTTCCTTATCCTCTAAGTTGCTGATTTTATCCTTTACTTCATCTACTCTACTATTGATTCCCTATTATGTATTCTTCATTTCTGATTGGTTCTTTTTATGTTTTCTATCTTCATTTTAATGTTTTCTATCTCTGTGTTGAAGTTCTCACTAAATTCATATATTCTTCCTCTAAGTTCACTGAGTACCCAATATTTTAAATTGTACATCTGGTAGATTGCTTGTCTCCATTTTGTTTGGTTCTTTTTCTGGAATTTTGTTCTTTTCTTTGATTTGAGATACGTTTCTTTGACTCCTCATTTTGGCTGCCTCCCTGTATTTGTTTCTATAAAATAGGTAGAGCTGCTATGTCTACTGATCTTGGTAGAATGGCCTTATATAATAGGTGTCCTGTACAACCCAGTATTGCAGCCTCCCTGGTCACCTCAGCTGGGAGTTTCAGGTGCAATCCCCCACTCTCCCCCATACCCTCCTGTTGGCTGTGTTCACCCTCTTGTTGTAATTGAGCCTTGATTGCTGTTGGCACATCAGTGGGAGGGATTTTCTACCAGGCCAATAAACTGCAAGGACTGGCCACAACCACCATGGAGGACCCCACAGAGTAGGACGTGCTTTAGTGGGGCTTTGGTGCCTGCTGAGTCTGCTCCTTGGATATGTCTCTCTCAGAGGTGATTCCATACGGTCTGAATCTGTCCACCAGGTTTGCTGGCTCTGGGGCCTCTCAGAAGGTACAGGACAAGGTCAGCCACTGCCTGCCCAGGGCCATCTGGCATGAGCTACAGAGTTCTTTAATTTTGTTCTAAATAAAGGGTTATTGGGGGGGGGGGTGCACCTATTAAACCCAAATGTCTCCAACTTGACCTTGAATTAATTATCTTTGACCATGAGAGGAAAGAAAAAGAAAGAGAGAGAGAGAGAGAGAGAGAGAGAGAGAGAGAGACCTTTTCTAGCCTCAGGATGTGTTTCCTGAATGACTTTCTTTTTTAAACTGACATGAGAGGGAAGTGTTTGCTTTGATGGCAGGCTTTTATTCTCAGGTGTATGGGGAAAACAGGTGTTGTGCCTGGATGGCCTGGGGCTGGAAATAAGCCTATAATTATATCAAGAATGAAACGTCAAGGGGCTAAGCAACCTTTCCCAAAGGCCTCTCATCTCTACGCCCAAATGGAAAGAGTGAGAGAAACCCACAGGTCTCAGTAGTATGTGTAAACAAGAAGAAATTTACTTCTGAAAAATAACATAAAATGAAGGAAACAAAACTGATCACAGTTCTGCCCTTTCAAAATGTTTTATACCCATATCCTGAAAAAACACACACAACATTTACGGTTCAACCACATTTGTCTTTTGTCTTGTCTAATAGGCTTTTGAAAGAAATGTGTCCTGTGCCAGTATGAAAAAGGTGCTTTATACTCTTAAGTGTCTGAAAGGGTATACTACAAAGTTCCTTCTGGGTGGAGTTATAGCAGCAGCTTGAGAAGCTAAGTGGTTCAGACTAAGCATAGGCTTTGGAACTATGTGAATGTGAGTTCAAATCTTTGCTGTGCCTCCTAACAGCTGTGTGACTTGGAGAATGTATCTTGAATCCTTTCTGAAAGAAGACAGAAAAGCCCTAACCGGTGTGGCTCAGCAGATAGAGTGTCAGCCTGCGGACTGAAAGGTCTCAGGTTTGATTCCAGTCAAGGGCATGTACGTTGGTTGCGGGCACATCCCCAGTAGGAGGTGTGCAGGAGGCAGCTGATCGATGTTTCTCTCTCATTCTCTCTCATCAATGTTTCTAACTCTCTATCCCTCTCCTTTCCTCTCTGTAAGAAAATCAATAAATATTTTTTTTTAAAAAAAGAAGATAGAAAATCATCAACAAATAATCAACCTCTTATTTGTTAGTGTTTGTAGCAAAACTTCTAATGCTCACTAGTACTCAGCTTTCCTCAAGCTGTGGGCACATGCACAGTTAACGTGCATTTCCAACCCATCCTTGTATCTGGACAGATATAAGAAGCAGTTCTATTCAATTGAGTGAAGGGTCCAAATGTTAACCATCAATTACAGGCTTAGCTATAATTATGCCCCATGATTCTCCCTGCTCCCTCTCCTCGCTATCCCACCCCCCATCGATGGTGCCTCATGATGGGAGCAGCCTGATCCCCGAGGTACAAGTTGGGGGAGTACCCTGAGGAGAGCCACCCAGCCAGAAACACCCATAATGAATTTTTTCTGGACAAGTAATACATCTGTTTTTGCATTAAGTTTCTGAGATCTAGGGGTTGCTTTTAAGCATTTAGCCTTCCTGATTAATAACCTTTGCTGGCTAATCAACAGGAAACATCATAATGCCTGGTTGGATTGTGAGGATTAATTGAAGTGTGGAGATAGAGCACCTAACACAAGGCTTGGCACCCAACTGAATAAAGTGTTGTTCTTTAATGGCAGACTACGTTCAGCTACAGTCTCCTTCCCTTTGTGGCAAGGAGCAATACATTTAGGTTACTATGCAATTTCATCTGCAGCTTTCTAAGGCCAGGCTGGTCTCTCTAGGTGACCACATTACCAAAAAACCTAAAAGTTTTCTAATGACTCCAGAACTTTGCTCACTTCTTTTCCCAAACCCACATCTTCTCTGTACTACCCTTCTGGTCTGGTTTTGTTTTAATTATTGAAAGAACTCCATCTAAACTAATAAAAGCGAAATATTAAAATTAACCGTTTCTCCGAGACAGGGTAAGCCACGCCCACCAGCCAATCAGAGCAGCTGTATGCAAATTAGCCCAGCCAACATGGCGGCCGCCACTCCCGGACCTGAGTAAACAGCCCTTTCCATTGTGGCAGGAGCGAAAGTGAAGCTGCGCCCCTCAGCTCAGCTCCGATTAAACTGCCTCTAGCGAAACACAGCTTTTTGAAACATTGTAACAATCATAGAATCCTCCGGAGCTGAAGGAAAGAGCAGCTC
>PVJC01008844.1:0-40059 GCA_004026665.1 Murina feae | reverse complement strand
TACACATGATGAAGAAGGTAGCTACGTGCAGCTGTGAGTTACAAGTGTAACAGGGAAAGGGGAGGGAAGGCTCTGCAGTTCCACCTTCAGGAGCTTAAAGTCTGATAACAAGGTGGCTAATCTTCTATGATGTTACAAACAGCTCAGCCCCTTCCTGAGACCAGAGAATGGTCAGCCTTCCTGAGAAAACTCCCAGAGGGGGTCAGGGTCTAGGCACAGCTACCAAATCAAAGCGTGTCCTGTCCTTGGTCTGTTTCCAAAAATGTGTTTATTTTCTGAGTAATGAACCCATCGAGGCATCTCATCTTTTTACAGCCTTGTTTCATTCTCCAGCTTCCCAGCATCTGTAAGAAAACTTCTTATCTGTAGTTAGTACAATGAGTGATTGTTAGACAACTATGACTCTCTTCTCATTACATATCTCATGATGAGGACTTCTAGCAACCCTGTAGAGAAACCTACAGGGAAAGGATCTGAGCTCTTCCACCAACAGAGAGTTGCCCCCTATGGAAGCAGATTGGCCAGCCTCAGTCTGCCTGCAATTGGAGCCTCGGCCAATATTTGATTCTACTCTGAATGAGAGATCTCAAAATAGAACCATCTGGCCAAGCTTCTCTTGAGTTTCTGATCCACAAGAGTTGTTGAGTGGAAGATAATGAGTACTTGCTATTTTAAGCCACCAAGTTTTAGAATGGTTTGTTACACAGCAATAGACAACTAATGCATTTGGTAAAATTGTTACATATATGTCATTTAGAGAAGCTTCTGCAAAATGGACTCTTCAGAGTGCAGGAAACTGCCCTACCTGCATCTGACTTTTGGAATGGTGGCCACAGTTCATGTGTGAGATGGTTGATCAGAATTAAGGCTGTGATCATGAACAAGAACAAACAATGTGGGATTAATTTAGAAATCTTGGCCTTCTTAGCACCAGATGCAACCCATCTAACAAGTTTAGGCTTGATTCAGGGTATGGTCAGATAACCAAAGCTTTTTTATTAAAAGTGTAGTTCATGGACCAACAGCATTGGCCTCATTTGGGAGCTGGCTAGAAGTGTAACATCTCATGCCCAAACTCAGACCTAGTGAATTCGAATCTGCATTTTAACAAATCTCCAGGGGATTCATATGCACTTTGAAGTCTAAGAGCACTTAACTAAAGGGTTATTTGTATGGTGATTTGAAAATTAAGAGGACTATATTTTGGAGGGACTGCTTCTAGAATCAATTTCTGAATTAGGGGAGGTTGGATTCCTGTCCTCGAAGATTAACTCTGGTTTTACCATGCTGCTGGTCTGTTCTGTGATCCTCGTCTCCAATTTCATCCTTCCTCAGATGTCTAAAGTACCTGTCCCAGGAGCCCAAATCCTGAGTTTCACTATTTACTTTCTTTCTACCCATTGTCTCACTCTTGCTTGGTTTAATAAGGAAAATTCATCAAATCCCACTGATGTTTTCATGCGACCTAAGGTTGTAGATATTGCTCCAGGGAGAAAAAACACATTTTTTTCTGGTTGTGGTATATGTGGGACACATAGTTTCCGGAGAGGGTGAGAAGCAGATTGTGGCCTCCTGTTATTTACATCTTGAGACTCTCCATTGGGGTGTCAGACAAGCCACTATGGGCTGGAAGGCACGGTTTTTAAGGAGCAAACAAGAGACTGGAGAAGTCATTAATTATGTTATCACAGAAATTATTTGGTTCTTTTTCTAAACATAACAGCTACTATTGCTGCTGGTAATGCCCTTTTATTTGTCCAGAGGGGTTTGCTCCCATTAGATTAGATTAAGTGTCTCATCTAAGGCACAATAACAGATTTGGCCCTGTGCTTTGCTGCTGGCTGTGTTTGACTGATACCCAAGCTTTGACTCCCTGCTGCGTATCTAAGCGGTACAAGCTTCAGTCAATGCATTCAATCTACATAAAAAGAACACAAATTGCATGTTAGCCTTTTTGAGTCCAGTAATCAGGTTTCCCCACACACACCTCTCTCTCCTCGCACCCCAGCTCTACTGGACAATTTGAGGCACCCTTGTGTTGCAGAAATTTTTTTCTGAGTCAGGTAAAAAGAAAAGTGTTTTGCATTTTAATTGCACTCGATCTGCTCATTGAATGACCCCTATAATTTATATATTGTTCATAGTTAGTGCTTTCTGCAGTCCTGCTGTGCAGCTGATAACGTAATTCATGGGCTTGCACCTCAAGCTCTGTGGGGAGTGGCTAGGGCTTTCTGTTCTTTCTGAGTTTGCAAAATTCTCTGGCTCATCTTTCAGATTCATGCTGCAGCAGCTGATGTCAGTCACTATCTGCTTCTGCAGGTGATGTGAAAAGGCCATTCAGTGAGCCCCAGCCTATTCTTTTGTTTACATTTAATGATGGCCCTTTTCTTTCCAACCCCTAACACTATTTGCAGACCCATTGGCTGTTTGTGACTAAGCGTCCTCCATACCCTCCCTGGGGCCTGCAATAAATGGGCTTAAACTAGAGCTATGAAAAGGAAGGGTAAGCACAAGTATCATGCTTCCATAAGCTAAGTACAGAGGAGTGAGACCCAAGACAATAAATAAATATGAAAAGGATAATAAATAAGGAATAGGGCTTTGACCTTTTCCTTTTGTTGGTACATTAAATGGTTAGCTTTTGGAAATGAGAGCCATGCTAATTTTGTGATTTGGGAAATAGTCTAAGTGTTTAAGGCAAGTCTATGGGGAAGCAAAGTTCAGTTTTCACAAAATGTTTAGGTTTTTAATCAGTTTACTTGCTTCATATTTACACTGGAACTGTATACCTCATATTCTCCAGAAGGATACATTATGGCAGTGGTTCTCAACCTTGGCTGCATGTTAGAATCACCCAGGAATTTTTTAAAATCCTGATTTCTGGGCCTCATCCTCCGGAAATTCTGTTTCTTTGTTATGGGGTGGGGCCACAACATTAGTAACAAAGAAACAGAATTTCCGGAGGATGAGGCCCAGAAATCAGGATTTTAAAAAGATTCCCAGGTGATTGTAATGTGCAGCCAATGTTGAGAACCACTGTGTTATGGGGTTGAGTTGGATTATTTTGGCCCATCTCAGATTTTGTGGTTTTGCTCTCAAAATCTTTGTGCTACTCAAAGCGTGATCCATGGTGAATCAATGTCATTATTACCTATGAGGTTGTCAGAAGTGCAGAATCTCTGAATATGCATTCTAAGGAGATCCCAGATGGCTTGCACATCGCAGTTTGAGAAGCACAGAATAGACAATTGGGTCTCAACCCTGGCTGCACATTCAAGTTATCAGAAAACGTTTTAAAAAGAACATTAATGCCTGGATCCCACGCCCAGAGATTCTGATCTAATTGCTCTAGCGTAGAACTGGGCATTGCGAGCTTTCACAACCTGTTCCAGTAATCTGACTTGTAGCCAAGGGCAAGGGTTGTGAGATTATACAAAATCTTAGAGAAGGGTTCAAAACAAGTAGTTCTAAGCCTAAATCAGTGCTCCACTGACATTTCCAAATCTCCATTCCCATTCCATCCCTGCCACCTGGCTCCCTTAGAATCTGTAGGGTTTTCAGCACAATTTATCTTGACATGTATTTCTTCAGTACCTCTTACGGATCTATCTTACCACACCCCACAGGCCACTCAGACAAGCCAGAAGGCAAAATCACTTGTGTGCAAGACAGAGTTTGCTGCAGAGTCCTTTGCACCACGATTGTGAAAGGTCACTTTGTGCTTCTGCTGATAGCTCCATCGGACCCTAAGAAGGTGGGTTCTGAGACAGCTCTGAAACACACCCCTTTGTAGAAGTTGCACGACACATCCACCCATCTGTGTTCCTAAAGACCAATTTCATGTGCATGCACGATTTAGTTTTTTGACATCTTTTCTAGCCTTTAGCAAACTTTCCAATATCTATTTTTTTTATTAGAAGAGAAGAAGGTGGTTCTTTGGAAAAGATTTTGGAATGGAAGTCAGAAGACCACCAAGCAGTTTGTTATAATATCTGAAATTCAATTTAAAATCCCTCACCAGTTTTGGAATGCCATTATGTATGTCAAATTTAGGTTAAGTAATAGTCCAGGTGCAAATCAAGCATGCACACCTCAAAACTGGTCTGTGGCCATTCAAAGCAGAGACTACTAGCTATATCCATTTCTGCTATTCAGATCACTGAACATAGAAAATGTGAGAAAGAGGTTTTATTGGTTAAATGAATGACTTGTTTATTAGCATGGCAAATGTTGAAATGAGCTGTTGTTGAAATCACATAACTCAAGATATGTGGATCTGCCCACATTATTTTTGTGACACTGCCTACTCTTGCATGAACCAGGTATAAGAACATAGTGACATCCACAACATGTACCCTTAGGGATGATGCCCAAGTATCGAACTCTAAATGGGTATTTGCTCAACCATTGATTTAAGAGGATTTCTTATTACCTAACACTTTCTATAATGATAACATAATCCTGTCATGCTAAGTTGTTGTGCCTGTTTTCAAGGGAACTTTTCATGCAAGACAATAGAATATAGTTGGAGGATTGCTTTCCTCTTAAGCTTGTTCTGAGACTGCACTGGAGTAGCTAACCCTCATTCACTCAAATCTTTTCAGTGTCTATCATTAGCTACCAATGCATTCTAATAATTGAGCATGAACAAATAGGCAGGAGTCAACTTCAACCAACTTGCGTGATCTTTAGTCTCAACTTAATTAGTATACTTCCCTGGATCTCAGGAATTTTATTTAAAAAATCAAGAGGATTATCTTAAATACTTCTTTCTGGCTTTAGATTCTTTATTATTATTATTTAATCTAATAAAAGAGTAATATTGAAATTGACCATTTCTATGGGATGCCTAAGCCACGCCCACCAGCCAATCAGAGCGGCTGTATGCAAATTAACCCAGCCAAGATGGAGGCCAGCAGTCACGGAGCTAGAGTAAACAGGTGGCTTCTGTTGCACCAGGAGTAAACTGTCTGCCTAGGCTGGCTGGGCCTCTCTCTGCTCACAGCAACATAATTGCAACATTGCTTCAATTATAGAAGCCTCGGAGCTGAAGCAGACAGGAGGCTTCTGTTGCACCAGGAGTAAACTGTCTGCCTAGGCCGGCTGGGCTTCTCCTGGCTCAGGCAACATAGTTGCAATTATAGAAGCCATGAGCTGAAGCAAGCAGCAGGTTTCCATTGTACCAACGATGGAGGAAACTGCCTGCCTAGGCTGGCTGGGCCTCTAACTAAGGCAACATTCTTTCAATTATAGAAGCCACGAAGCTGAAGCAAACAGAGGGTTCGGTACCTACCTAGGCCTAGCTTAAAGCAACAGCATATCAATTATAGAAGATAAATAAACCCCAGAAACCTGCTTCCAGCCAGCCTTGCTGGGGCATTGGGTCAATGGGAGCTGTGGGCAGCCTGACAGCCTGAAAACAGCCCTCAACCCATCACCCAGGCTGGCCAGGTACCCCAGTAGGGACCTGAACCCTGAAGAGACTGTGGCCAGCCTTCAAACAGCCATCAGCCCCTCACCCAGGCTGGCCAGGTACCCCAGTAGGGACCCAAAACCTGAAGGGGCTGTGGGCAGCCTGAAAACGGCCTTCAGCTCATCACCCAGGCTGGCCACACCCCAATGGGGTGAGGGTCCACACTGGGGGGCTTGACCAGCCTGCAAACAGCCATCAGCCCCTCACCCAGGCTGACCAGACACGCCAGCAGGTGGACATCCCCTGAGGGGTCCCAGAGTGAGAGAGGGCACAGGCTGGGCTGAGGGACCTCCTGAGTGCACAAATTTTTGTACACCAGGCCCCTAGTTCTAACATATAAAGAAAAGTCAAGCAGACCAAGATATGCTATGCTGCAGTAGATCTGAACCCTTGTGGCCCCCTTAATTGTAGCCCATATTGTGTGACTTTTCAATAATTCTAAGTCCCTAGGAAACTTAGCCCAAGCTTGCCATTCTCTCTCCATGGTCCCAATTAAGTGTGTAAACTGTAATAGGGAATTCTAACAAGGCTCTGAATGTTGCTAAGTTAATAGAATATTCTGGCAAAAGCAGAGTGAATAAGATGATACTTTATAATTGTCTCACTGAGCAGGCTCCTTTTATACTGAGAAACACTAGCAGTAAGGTTGGTTTCAATTTAGCATTTTTCTTCAAGGGAAGGGAACCTAACAGTGGTACTCATTTCCCAGTGTGGCTTAAATGAAAGCATCAAGTCTGATGACCCTGAATCAAGCTCCAGCCACTCCTGCTTGGTGCTTTATGGAGTCAATGAAGCTATTGCAAGAAGTACACACCAAATGGTGAGGCTCAGGCACCCATTTGTTCCAGTAAAGGAGGACTGGCATGTTTAATTGATCCAGTGGTAGGCAGTTGTTCCTATTTCATCCTCCTAAACAGAATTGGTATCTTTCTATTGTGGCTTCCCAAGGATTCCTGGTGTGAGCCTTTTATAGTTCCTAATAAAGCCATTGCACTAATTTCAGTCAAGATCTGTGGCCTGAAACAAAAATGGGACTTGACAGCACTGTTTCCAGTGTAGTTATTGAGAATAATCCCAACCTATTAGGGCCAAAAATAACTGAGATCAAGACAAATATCAAGCTATTATTGCAATCTTGCGTCATAGCAGCTCCAATGAAAAAAATGCTACGCAGCTAACCAAATGAGGCAGTTAATCTCAAATATTTTTCCTTAGAAAAATCCTTCAGGACATGTGGCTCCCAGCTCTGAAGTTTTTCTGTTTTACGTTATCAAAATTTTTCTGGATTTCAGTTTTGTTCTGTTTTTTTTTTGGTTTCCTAAAAGGATTTACCTTTTTTATTAAAAGACAGCATAAAATGAATAATCTGTTGAAGGCTTCAAGCAGGTTGTGATTGCATATCATTAAACTAATTGTGTTGTAAATGATGGGACTATTTAAAATGTGAGCATCAGAAGTCTTGTTTAAAATGGCCATGAAAGATAAAGCAGAAGGGGTTGACAGGTATTTCTTTAAGGTGATTTGGATTTTTAAAGTCTAGTAATTGCCTACTAAATAACTTCATTTGTCTGCAATGATAGGAAACTAAAAAGAACACTAAGCCCATTTCTATGAATATAAAGTTCCAGTGATCTTAATATTTTTCCAGAGCCAAACGCAATGCTCCTTTAACTCAGGAAGATATTTTGATAAACATTTAATAAGTATCTACTATATGCCAGTTACTCTGGTAGGAGATTAAGAATATACCCTCAAAAAATGTAAGAAGGTCCCCTAGCCCGTTTTGCTCAGACCACTTGAGTGTTAGCCCAAGGACTGAAGAGTCTCAGTTCCAGTTAAGAGCATGTAACTCTGTTGCAGGCTCAATCCCAGGCTCCAGTCGGGGGCATGCAACTAATCCATGTGTACCTCTCTCTGTGTCTCTCCCTCTCCCTTCTGCTCTGGCTAAAAATCAATGGGAAAAATATCCTCAGGTGAGGATTAACAACAACAACAAATGTAAAGAGGTGCTCTGACCAGTGTGGCTCAGTTGGTTGGGCATTGTCCCATGCACCAAAAGGTCATCAGTTCAATTCCCAGTTGGAGTACATGTCCAGGTTGCAGGTTTAATTTCTTGTTGGAGTGCGTGCAGGAGGCAGCCAATCAATGTTTTTCTCTCTCACACATTGATGGTTCTCTCTCTTCCTCTCCTTTCTCTCTAAACAATCAATGAAAATCTAATCTAATACAAAAGCAATATGCAAATTAACCCTCACTCCATTACACCTAAACCATGCCCACCAACCAAACCATGACCACCAGCCAAACCACACCCACCAGCCAATCAGAGCAACATTATGCAAATTAACCCAGCAAAGATGGCGGCCAGCAGCCACAGAGCTAGAGCAAACAGGAGGCCAGCGATGGAGGAAACTGCCTGCCTAGGCCAGCTGTGGCCTCCACTCAAGGCAACACAGTTTCAATTATAGAAGCTTAAGCAAATAGGAGGCTTCATTGCCTGCCTAGGCAGGCGGTGGCCTCTGCTCAAGTCAACAAAGTTTCAATTATAGAAGATAAATAAACCCCAGAAATCTGCTTCCAGCCAGCCTTGCTGGGACCTTGGGTCAATGGGAGCTGTGGCCAGCCTGCAAACAGCTCTCAGCCCCTCACCCAGGCTGCCCAGGCACCCCAGTGGTGACCCAAACCCTGAAGGGGCTGTGGGAAGTCTGAAAATGGCCCTCAGACCCTCACCCAGGATGCCCAGGTACCCCAGTAGGGACTGGAACCCTGAAGGGGCTGTGGCCAGCCTGAAAACAGCCCTCAGCCCCTCACCCAGGCCGGCCAGGCAGCCCAGTAGGGACCCGAAAACTGAAGGGGCTTTGAGAAGCCTGAAAACGGCCCTTAGCTCCTCACCCAGGCTGGCCAGGCACCCCAGTAGGGACTCGAAACCTGAAGGGACTGTGGGAAGCCTGAAAACAGCCCTCAGACCCTCACCCAGGCTGCCCAGGTATCCCAGTAGGGACCAGAACCCTGAAGGGGCTGTGGGCAGCCTGAAAATGGCCTTTAGTCCCTCACCCAGGCTGGCTACACCCTCATGGGGTGAGGGTCCCCACTGGGGGGCTTGGCCAGCCTGCAAACAGCCATCAGTCCCTCACCCAGGCTGGCCAGGCACGCCAGCAGGTGGACATCCCCTGAGGGGTCCCAGACTGTGAGAGGGCACAGGCCAGGCTGAGGGACCCCCCCCCCCCAAGTGCACAAATTTTTGTGCACTGGGCCCCTAGTATATCTATAATAATGAGAGTATAATATGTAGACCAGACAGCCAAATGACCTTCTATCATTGTAACAAATCATTTGTAGACAGGGACCTGACTTTAGATCCCTACGCACAACTTTCCAGATGAAGCTGGGGCTGCAAGGGCCAAGCCTCTTGCATGAATTTTGTGCATTGGGCCTCTAGTATTTTTTTTTAATATGAGGTACAGATGAACATTTGAAAACCACAAGATAACACCCTGATTTTGAAATTCATGATCAATCTTTGAGGCATGAGAATTGCTAATGATGATCTTCCAACACATCCCAAGAGACCAATAGAAACGAGACACAGATACAGTACCATAGAGCTAAGAAGAAGGAAGAGTTAGAAGGCACAGTGGGTTCAACTTCTTAATTCACCCCATTCTCATCTCTTCACCCTTGTTCTTCTATATTTAAGGACATTAGTCTCTAGTCAGCAGTGGTCACTGCTGGTCACTGTATTGAGTATCTCAGCCAAGGATGTCCTTCAGAATCTGTGAAACTTTAAAAAATAAAGATTCCCCAACCTCTTCCCAGATTTCAGAATCAGAATTACTAAGATGGGGCTAAAGATTTGTTTTTTAAAAAAACATTCCTTCTTCTAAGCTCTAGGGTACTGTATCTGTGTCTCATTTCTACTGGTCTCTTGGGATGTGTTGGGAGACCATCATTAGCACTTCTCATGGCTCACAGCTTGATAATGAATTTCAAAATCAGGGTGCTAGCTGGTGTTTCTCAAATGTGTATCTGTACCTCATATTTTAGTTGTGATGCTCTTCCAGAGTTATGGTTTACTGGAATAGAACCAATGTACCAAGAACACTTTGTGCTGAAGGGCCAGGGGGCTATAAAAGAAATAGAAAGCCATGTCCATGTCTACAAATGATTTATTACAATGATAGAAGAACTTCATGGAAAAAACAAGAAAATATTAGAGAAAATGAGAGGAAAACAAATAACTTAGAAGGAAGGCATGGGACTATGCTACATTAAAAAATATATTTATCTGTATTGTTTAAAGTATTGCAGATGTCCCTTTTTGTCCCATTCACCTCTTCTTGCTCATCTCACCCCCTCTGCCTTAGGCCTTCTCTACACTATTGTCTATGTCAAATTCTTTGGTTAATCTCTCTCCAATCACCTTCAACCCCCCACCTTTTCTCTGAGATTCTACAGTCTGTTCCATGTTTCTATGTCTCTGGATCTATTTTGTTCATCAGTTTATATTGTTCTTTAGATTCCACATATGGGTGAGATCATGTGATGTGATGCTTGTCATTCTATGACTGGTTTATTTTGCTTAGCATAATACTCTCCAGATCCCTCCATGTTGTCTCAAAGGGTAAGAGGTCCTTCTTTATTTACTGCTGTGTAGTATTCCACGGTGTTAATATACCACAGCTTTTTTATCCACTCATCTACTGATGGGCACTAGACCTGTTTCTAAATCTTAGCTATTGTAAATTTTACTGCTATGAACATATGGGTGCATATATTCTTTCTGATTAGTGTTTTGGGTTTTGTAGGATGTATTCCTAGAAGTGGTATAACTGGATAAACTGGCAGTTTCATATTTAATTTTTTTGAAGAAACTCCATACTGTTTTCCATAGTGGATGCACCAGTCTGCATTCCCACCCACAGTGCACTAGGGTTTCCTTTCCCCCACATCCTTACCAGCACTTTTCATTTGTTGATTTGTTCATGGTAGCCATTCTAAAAGGTGTGAGATTATACCTCATTGTGATTTTAATTTGCATCTCTCAGATGATTAGTGACTTTGAACATTTTTTCAAATGTCTCTTGACCTTCTGCATGTCCACTTTGGAGAAGTGTCTATTTAGGTCCTTTGCCCATTTTTAAATTGGATTGTTTGTCTTCCTTTTGTTAAGTTGTATGAGTTCCTTTTATATCTTGGATATTAACTCTGTACCAGATTTATCTTTGGCAAATATCTTCTCCCATATAGTGGGCTCCCTTTTCATTTTGGAGATGGTTTCTTTTGCTATACAGAAGTTTCTGATTTTGATGTAGGGACTTTGCCACATTTGCTGTTTTAGAAGTAAGAAGTAGTATATAAGCTTTTGCATAAGCATGATCACACCTAATATTTGTAAGACCTGGAATTAGAGTACAAATGGAAGCCCTATATATGTCTAAATACCTGAAAGTTATAAACAAGTTAATAAACTATTAATCAAAACATATCTATCCTCCTACCTTAACAAATAAATCTTATTAAAACCTGGTAGAAAAGATATGAATTTAAAATTATTGGACTCTTTGGAGTTCCACACTCAACCCTAATGTCATGGGGGGAGTAAGCTTGAGTGACCAACCTGTAGACTACCCACCCATCTCTTCCCTCTTAGACTTCATCTCCCACTGTAAGGAGCCATGTGGGTACATGGACCAATGGGCTGGAATATCCACCTAAAATCTATTCACACCTCCCTGCAAACAGCTACCCCTTAGCCTTACTTCTAGCATATGGTGTTCATACTGGTTACATAATCTGTCCTTTTGAAGAAGGATCCAGGTGAGAAGCCCATGCAGCTTTAGAAGCTGGCTGGGGCCATTTAGTTAGGAAATCCCAAGGTTCTTATCACCTAAAACATTGTATAAAAGGTTTTGGCCTAAAAACCATAGATTTGGCCCACAAAAACATGACAATCAGTTTGTGGAGAACAAGCCTAAAGAAAAAATAAATTTATCTCATTCTCCATCCTTTTCATCCCAGTTGTAGGCTCAAATTTAGACCTACCAGCCACACTTGTCTCAGGGTTTTTAATTAGTTAGGATTAGATTCAACTGAAAAGTAGTAGTAGCATTGGGTTCAGCCAAAAAAAAGAAAAATAACCCCCAGGGGCATAAGTAAAATATATATTTTTTCTCTTTCAAACAAATGTAAGCAATTATGACTACTGTAGTGACTTTAGAATCCTTAGTATCACAGGATTCTTCTATTTTAATGCTCTGCCATCTCTAAGACTTGGTTTCTATTTCAAGGTCCCAAAATGGCTGCTTGAGCTCCACCCATCACATCCATATTCCATTAATTTGGAAGATGGAAGAGTAAAGAATATCCCATTTAAAATACTCTCCAGAATTTGCACGCACACTTTAACCTCTAACTCATTGATCAGTCTTAGATATAATGACTAAATGCAGTGTATTTGACCCTGATTATCTATGTAGCCACAAGTAGCTAAAACTGGCACCCCACTAAAAATGAATATTCTGTTCCTAATTTTAAAAAAGAGGAATTGGGTGACAACTAGCAGTGTTTGCCAAGGGACTTGTGATGTCAAACAATAGAAATGGACTAAAAATTTTAGGCAAAAGGAGAATTTACTGAATGACTATTAGGTAGTTCATATATTTTATAGGCTAAGTACAGGGTCATGGTCTTTAAGCTGTAAGTATTCAGAACACTGCTGTCAACCTGACACTTATCACTGCCAACACCACCAGACTCCAATGCTGCCACTGATGCTGTTATAATTTTTTAAATGTCCCTGTAATGTGGCATCATTCTGCCTAGATTTGTGCAGTATAATATGGTAGTCATTACATGTTGTTAGTGGTACCATATTGGACAGTGCACAAGTAGAACATTTCCATCATTGCAGAAAGTTTTATTGGACAGTGCTGCTCTAGATTCATAATCCTAGACCAAGGCATCCAGTTTGCTGAGCTAGTTTATACGCCTACTAGGGGCCCGGTGCACGAAATTCGTGCACGGGGGTGGGGGGTGGGGGGGATGGTCCTTCAGCCCGACCTGCACCCTCTCCAATCCAGGAGTTCTTGGAGACTCTCACAATCCAGGACCTCTGTGCACCCTGCTCTTGATTGGGATGGGAGAGTCTGTTCAGGGGCAGGCCAGCAAGGGGGAGGGGCTGTGAGGTTGGCTAGAGGCCTGAATCCCTGATCAGCTCATTTGCTGGCTACAGTGGGTGTCATAGATACTGGCCCAATCACGGTCATCTTCTTCAGGTTTGTGTCTCCACTGGCTCAGGACCCAGCAGCCCAGTGCCACAGGGGTGGGACTGATTGGGGTCCGGATCCCCTGCGGGGTTGTTCTCTCCATCTCTAGGTTGCGCCTGCATGTTGTCTGTTAGGCTTGTCCTACGTGGCCCCTCCTCCTGACCTGGTTGTGACCGTTAGGGCATCCTGACCTAATTTGGATATTACTTTTATCTAGTATATAGATATATACTAGAGTCCTGGTGCATGAATTCATGCATGGGTGGGGTCTGGCTGACTTGCTCCAATAAAGGCCCATCAGGTCAGGCCGGTGGAGGGAAGGGGTCGTGGGGAGTTAGTGGCCATCCCCGTCCCTGATTGAGATATTGGGGGTCGATAAGGAGCTGGGCCAGCCAGAGGTGGAGGGGGGGATGATCAGGGCCTGGATCAAGCTGATTGGCTGCCACAGTGTGCATCATAGCCACAGGTCATTCTGGTCATTCTACTGTTCTGGTTACTGGGCTTTTATATATATAGATAGATGAGTGTTAGATAATATTATGGAGTCATTGTTAATTTTGTTAGCCATGATAATGGCATTGTGATCAAATAGGATGTGATAAAGTTTTCAAGGGTAACATATGACTATATCACAATTCTAAATACAAAAATAGATGAAAAAAAAATGAAACAAATATGACAAAATGTTAATTATTAAATCTAGATGATAGACTAATGGATGTTGCTCTCCTTAGTCTCTGTTATTTTTGATATTTTCCATAATTTATTCAAGAAAGAATAAAAAGTACCAGGTCCATAATAGAAATTCAATAAATGTGAAATTTTCTTCTTCCCTTAATAGTCTTCTCAAAATGGTTAAAATGTTTCCCATACTTTTTTCCAACTAACCTGTCCCACTTCTCCCAAGACCACCTGCTTAAAGGTTCCCAGAACACTCTGTTTCTGTGGGAAATATTTGTCCATTGATGGAAGGAGCCTTGCAAGAAAGTCTATAACACTGATACCAGATACAAAATTTTCCCTTTGCACCATAGCAGGGTTCAAAGAAAGAGAAATCAGTATATACCAGTGTTCATTTTCATATTTGTTAGATCAGCTCCCTTTTTCTAATGCCTAACTCAGAATTGAGTGGTATCAGGAATGAGGAGGATGTGGCAGCTAATTTTTTTCATTTTAGTTGATCAACTTAATTCAGTAAATGTAGAGGACAAAAGGATGAAAGTTTGGAAGGTTTGAGTCATCTTGATAAGATGTATAGTGGCCCAAGCCCATTTGGTCCAGTGGCTAGAACGTCTGCCTGCAGACTGAAGGGTCCCAAGTTCGATTCCGGTCAAGGTCACATGCCTGGGTTGCAGGCTCAATCCCCAATATGGAGCATGCAGGAGGCAGCCAATCAGTGATTCTCTCTCATCATTGGTGTTTCTATCTCTTTCTCCCTCTCCCTCTCTGAAATCAATATAAAATATATTTTTAAAAAGATCAATAGTGGGGCTTGGCTGGTGTGGCTCAGTGGTTGAGCATTGACCCATGAACCAAGAGGTTGCTGGTTTGATTCCTGGGGCATGCATGAGGAAGCCAATTGATGATGTTCCTCTCTCATCAATGTTTCTATCTCTTTATCTTTCTCCATTCCCCTCTATCTAAAAATCCATAAAAAAACATTTTTTAAAAGATCAATAGTGGGAAAATTAAAAGAAATCTAGAGTGGACCACCTGCTTTTCTCTCTGAGTGGTAGTGAGAAATTACATACCAGAAACATAGGTTTATAACAACAAGCTATGAAGGCTAAATAATGTCTTCCTGTAGTGCTGAAGTATCAATAGTTTCCATGTGTATGTAAGATTAAGGCAAGCGGCCAAGATCATTAAGGCCCACTTCTAAATACAAATTAACTTATACTAAAGGACCTATGTTTAAGTATCATGTGCCAAATTATCAGCTTTGCACATAAGAAGGAAGCATATGAAGCCCATCGCCATTCTCAGTATTAGGGATGATAACATAGTGACTAATAGTAAATAAGAAAGCTAGTTTTATAGTTATATGGTAAGTGAAACAATGATTAATGGCATTTTTTCAACTAAATTTCCCCCTAGAATAGAATGTTTTAAAGTTTAACAATCAACCTTCTGCTTCTAGCAATATGGTGGTGGTGGTGCTGGTGGTGGTGGTGTGTGTGTGTTTATTGGGAGTGGAAGTATGTTTTAAGGGAGTCTCTCACTGCATAGCAGTTATTTTCTTGATACAAAACACTCTTGAAGGCATTTCTGGATTTGTGAGTGGTTAGAGTGATTTACACAGGCTTCCACAGCAACCCTCTCCCGCAATAAAACCTGATATAAACCTGGACTAGAGCAGGAACCCTTAACTGCAAGCAATTGCTGTGTGGGGTAATGTCCTGAAAGTAGGTACCAATGCAACATTTATGGAATGCTGGGAGTGGACCAGAATTGAGATAGGAATGCTGGTTCCAGGATCCATTTACTAAAAAACCTCACAGTGACTGAAGTGGGTCTTAGATCAGAGATGTCTCTTACTTTCTGCTGACGTAAATTCTCTTTGAGAAAAAGTTTTTCTAATTTAGACCTCCAGGATTCCCACATAATATATTAGAATTAAGAAATAATTTGGCAATGTGTTAAGACAAGCCACCACAAGCCAAAGGAAGCATAAACAACATACAGTAATTGCTGATCTCCATAATGATTGGAGATATAGGACTTTTCAAATACAGAACAGCTATATATGAAATGTTTAAAGATATAAATGATGCAATCACAGAGATGAACAGGCAACAATAAGCTAGCAGAAATAACCAGGAAGATTATTTTAATGGAACTTCTATAAATAAAAATATAATTATTGAAACAAACAAAAAAACAAATGGATTGATTAAACAATAAATTAAATCCAAATGAAGAGAAGGAAAGAGATAGAAAATATAAAAGGCAGATTAAGTGATGGAGACTAGAATGAAAAGGTAAAACATAAATCTAGTTGGAGAAGAGAGACAGATTTGAAGTGATAATGGCATGAGTCTTCCAGAGCTGATGAAAAGCATGATAACACATTTCCAGGAATCAAAACATATACCAAGAGGGATGTTTAAAAAGGTGTAAATTCATGCCTGAGCACATCATTATTAACTACAGAATATCAACTGCTGGGAGATCTTAAAAGGGACCAAAAGGAAAAGATAGATCATCCTCAAATGAATGACAGATTTACAATTACCTTCAACAAAAATGGAAATCAGAAGAGAGTGGCATACTATTTTTCAATTGTTGAGAGAAAATAACTTGCAGCTTAGAATGCTATAGTCCAAACTTATTTTAGGAAGGAGAGTAAAATTAAGATATGTATAAACACACAAAAACAGAGGGATTTGCTGCCAAAAGATTTCACTAAAGCAATGTCTTCTAAAAGATATTCTTCAGGGAGAAGGAAAATTATGCCAGAAGGATGATCTGAGATAAAAAAGGAATGGTGAGCAATAAAAGTATACATACATATGAGCAAATATGAAAAATGTAAAAATGTATATAGATATGAGCAAATAATAATAATTGGTAAAAAGGAATACTAATATCAAATTTATAGAGTTAAAAATGAGAAAAATTAAATATTGGACAATAATCACATACAAATCAGGAATGGGGAGATCAGAGTTAAAATCTCCCAAGATCTTAACAATCTAATCTAATAAAAGAGTAATATGCAAATTAACCATCACTCTGAGACACCTAAGCCATGTCCACCAGCCAAGCCATGCCCACCAGCCAATCAAAGTGGCTGCATGCAAATTTACCCAGCCAAGATGGCGGCTGGCAGTCACGGAGCTAGAGCACACAGGAGGCTTCTGTTGTACCACCGATGGAATTGAAACTGCCTGCCTAGGCTGGCTGGGCCTCTGCTCAAGGCAACAATGTTTCAATTATAGAAGCCACCGAGCTGAAGCAAACAGGAGGCTTCATTGCCTGACTAGGCCTCCGCTCAAGGCAACAAAGTTTCAATTATAGAAGATAAATAAACCCCAGAAACCTGATTCTAGCCAGCCTTGCTGAGATGTTGGATCAATGGGAGCTGTGGGCAGCCTGAAAACGGCCTTCAGCCCCTTACCCAGGATGGCCACACCCCCATGGGGTGATTGTTCTCACTGGGGGGGCTTGGCCAGCCTGCAAACAGCCATCAGCACCTCACCCAGGCTGGCCAGGCATGCCAGCAGGTGGACATCCCCCAAGGGGTCTCAGACTGCAAGAGGGCACAGGCCAGGCTGAGGGACCACCCCAAGTACACAAATTTTTGTGCATCGAGCCCCTAGTAATATTAGAAAACAGAGGTTCGCAAACTTTTTCAGTAAAGGAGTTGATAGTAAATATTCTAAGTTTTGCATATCATATAGTTTTAGTCATGACTATAAAACTCTGCCATTATAGTGTGAAAACAGCCATAGATAGTACACAAATGAAATAACATGCTGTGTTCCAGTAAAACTTTATTTACATTGTACACCTGAAACTAATATAATACTATATACTGATTGTACTTTAATAAACATTTTTTAAAAGAAAAATATCTTTATTTACAAAGATAGGTGGTAGGCATATTTGATCACTAGGCTATAGTTTGCCAATCCCTATTCTATAAGGAAGTTAAAATATTATTTAGTTTTTGACTTTGTAAGTTACATATACATAATAAAATGTTAAGAGTAATTAATGCATGAGTAAAAACAGAGTCTATAAAGTCTAAACAAGTAAAAAGGAACAATGAAATCTAATCTAATAAAAGAATAATATGCAAATTAACTGTCTCTCTGGGATGCCTAAGCCATGCCCATCAGCCAAGCCACGCCCACCAGCCAATCAGAGCAGCTGCATGCAAATTAACCTAGCCAAGATGGCGGCCGGCAGCCACGGAGCTAGAGTAAACAGCAAGCTTCTGTTGCAACTGCCTGTCTAGGCTGGCTGAGCCTCTGCTCATGGTAACAATGTTTCAATTATAGAAGTCACGGAGCTGAAACAAACAGGAGGCTTCCTTACCTGCCTAGGCCTTAGCTCAAAGCAACAATTTTTCAATTATAGAAGATAAATAAACCCCAGAAACCTGATTCCAGCCAGCCTCGCTGAGACCTTGGGTCAATGGGAGCTGTGGGCAGCCTGAAAGCCTGAAAACGGCCTTCAGCCCCTCACCCAGGCTGGCCAGGTACCCCAGTAGGGACTTGAACCCTGAAGGGACTGTGGGAAGCCTGAAAATGGCCCTCATCTCCTCACCCAGGCTGCCCAGGCACCCCAGTAGGGACCCAAAACCTGAAGGGACTGTGGGCAGCCTGAAAACAGCCCTCAGCCCATCACCCAGGCTTGCCACACCCCAATGGGGTGAGGGTTCCCACTAGGGGGCTTGGCAAGCCTGCAAACAGCCATCAGCCCCTCACCAAGGCTGGCCAGGCATGCCAGCAGGTGGACATCCCCTGAGGGGTCCCAGACTGTGAGAGGGCATAGGCTGGGCTGAGGGAACCCCAGAGTGCACAATTTTTTGTTCACTAGGCCCCTAGTAAGGAAATAAACAAACACTCACCAAACAACAATAAAACAAACACTCCAAAAAATGGTGAGAAATGGGAAATAAAAAAATTCCCAAAAAAGCAGGACAAATTAAAAAAAATTAAAAATCAGGTAGCAAACAGGTTCAAATATGCTAATTATTATTGCCATATATTACCTTTGTGAACTAACCTCACTAGCTCTCTTCTTGCATTGGCCATAGAGTCTTGCTTCTGCTCAGTTTTTCCAGGGCTATATAAAGGGAATATAATAATGGGCCCCATTATAAAACTAGCCAGTTAAAAAAACAGAAATTTTCAGATAGGATGTTCTTAAATGTAGCTCTATGTCCACTACAAGGGCCACACTTAAAGGCATCAGAACGCAGAAGGGCAGAAAATAACTGTATGTGTGTGTGGGTGGGTGGGTGGGGCGGGAAGACACACCAGGCAATTACATTGGGGAATATAGACTTTAAGAAAAAATGCATGATTAGAGTGAGAAGGGGTCACAAGACCACTATAAAAGATTCAATTCCTCGGGAAGATAAAATAATTCTAAAATTGTATGCACCTAATAAAATAGCCCAAAATGCATAAATATTGGCAGGGGAAACAGTCCATTGGGATACTCTGTGAGTAGGTGAGAATTTTAGGAGTTTATTGAGATTGTACCCTTAAGTAACCAAAGTCATAAAATTCTGTGCTCCCTATCCTTAAAAGTTGAGCCACACCCCAAAATAGAGTAATCTGAACACCATCTAACACCATGAAGAAGAGTGTATGTGTTAGTGTATTTTTTAAGCTTGTTAATTAATTACAGAGATTCCCAAGAGGATGTGGAGGTGCTAGAAGATTCCTATTTGCATAATAGCCCAGAGGCTGGCTGGAACCCATTATTATATTCCCTGTATATAGCCCTGGACAAACTGAGCAGAGTGAGACTATATGGCCAATGCAAGAAGAGAGCTAGTGAGGTTAGTTCACAAAGGTAATGCTCACTTTACACAAAGGAGATCCACCTTAGCTTCATTTATTACAGAAAATAGTGACTTGACCAGCTAAGGTAGATGTTAGGAATACTGGGAAGAATATGGTAGAAAAAAAGAACCAGTCAAAACACAATTCTGAGGTCATTATCTCCATCATCTTCATCAATCAAACTGCAATGGCTGAATGAGGTAGAGAACAGAGGAGGGAAGAGTTAAAGGCTAAATCGAGGTTTCCATTCCCAGTGCACTAAAAAGTTAGCCAGACCACAAGAGCCAAAGACATGTGGCCCTCAGCCAAACAGGAGGTACTACCCACAATGACAAAGACATCAAGAGGTCATGCTTAGTTGTGAAAAGACAACAAATGATATAAGCAAGGCTAGGCAAGTCCAGATCCTTGAAATCTGTGTGGAATTTCACAGGCGGAAAAGAATCAGTAAAGTAGCTTTGATCAAGAATAACTGAAGCAAAAACCAGTGATCTGGAACTGGCATGGAGTGTTTGAGTGTTTGATTTGAGGGTTGGGATCAACAGAGCCAGGCTGTTGTCTCTTTGCATTGGCCTGTGATGTTTTTCTAAAGCATTGTTGAGTTTGTCCAGTTGCTTGGACTCAAACTCTCAATCAGTTCCAGGAACTTCTTAATAAGGAATCAAAGAAGCCTGAGAGATTGAGTCCAGGCAACTGTGAGGATAGGATCCCACCAACTGAGATGGGGTTTTAAGGCAAGTGGAATATGGGATCACATTTCTTGAGTGAGGTTGGGAATGAGATTTAGTTTTGGAATATCTGTAGAGCTAATGTCTTGAAGCCAGGAAGGAAAGGAAGAACCCCAAGAGAGAACTTAGGAGAAAATAATGGAGGGTTGACTCTGAGAGGAATATCTCCAGCACTTGTAAAATGGACCCAAGAGGAACAAGCTTGGGTCCTTGAAAATGTATGTTTTAATGTGTTTTCAGAAGATGAGAATTATCAGCATAGGCATTAAGAAGAAAGGGAAATGATAGCAGTTTTGGAGAAATGGCTCTGATACATTTTTGTTGTCTTGGTTTAAAAGACTTTGTTGACAGCAGCAGTCTCTGCATTGCAAGGGTTTGACTTGAGGGGATGCCATTTTTGTTAAACTTTAACCAAGAAGCCAGTCATGGAGGAGATAAATGATCTGTTCAAGGAGGAATAATAGTTGCATTCAAAGAGAGACTAGGATATTATTGAGGTGCTACTGTGAACAACCCTGTGGGGTTGGACTCAAGGGACCCCACTCAGTGCAAACCCAATTCTCTTCACTGAGGAGGTTTGATGGAGAAATGTTTCCCCTCACTTTTTCTCTGGGTACTAAAGGTGAAGTCCCAGGAGTACTAAGAAAAGGATGACAGGGCAACTTGAAAAATTAAGAAGGATATGAATAAACTAAACAAGGAAGCATTTACCTAAAGCTTCTAAAGTAACTAAAGAAAATTTATTAACTTTATAAATGAAAATATTCTTATCAAATTCATCATTGGAAAGAGCAATTTTGGTAACTTCTTCATTCACCACTGTAGGAAGTTGCTTAGCAAGATCCAGGATCTTGGGATTTGGTCTGGAAAACCTACTTATTGTTAGACAAGAGGCAGTATTAGAAGGATTTAGATTAAAAGGAGAATTTTGTCCTAGTTTTGAATTATGTCTCAGACAGTGGTTGCAGCTGTTAAGTTAGAATCTGCTGTCATGTGGTTGACATTAAGAGTTAGTGATCCAAGTGACTATTTAGACTCCCTCAAAGATCACTAGAGGTAGGGAGAGTGGAGGCCAGAGGACTGCAGCAAAATAGAATGGCAGATTGGTAAGTACTTTAAAAGCATAAAACTGAATAAGGTCAATAGTCTAGCTAACAGTACTGTAGCAACATCAGATTCTTGGTCTTGATATCCTACTACCATCATATTAGATGTCACCATTGGGAAAGTAAGGGGCAGGATACATGGTACTCTGTACTATTGTTATCACTTCCTGTGAGCCTGCAATTATTTTAAATAAAATGTTTAAAAGAAGTCCTGACTGGGGGTTTGGGAAGAATAATCCTCGTGAACTATAATGAGTATTTGTGTGGTTCTTTATAGTTTTTAATGCTCTCACATAAGTTATCTCATTTGTATCTCCCAATAACACTGTTAGGTGCCAAAGGTATATTTTTATCCCCATTTTATAAATTAAAAAACTGAGGCTCAGAGAGATAAAGTAACTCACCAATGGTCACAGGAAGCAAATTGCAAAGGCAAGGTTCAAATTCATGTTTTCAAGTTCTAAATGCCATGCATGGTTCCTTGAGTCCAAACCCACTCAGCCGAAGTTGGCTCCCACAGACACAGACCCTGAAACAAGGATTTGAGGGCAAGACATTTATTTAGAAGGTAGTTTGAAGGTTCGTAGGGGAGCAAGGAAGAATGGCAGAAAAGAGTACATTATGTAGTACTAGAGGCCTGGTACATGAATTTGTGCACTAGTGGAGTCCCTCGACCTGGCCTTTGGGATAAGGCTGAAACTGGCTCTCTGACATCCCCCAAGGAGTCCTGGATTTCGAGAGGGCACAGGCCAGGCCAAGGGACCCCACCAATGCACGATTGGGGCTGGGGAGAGATGCAGGAAGTTGACCAGCCAGGAGGAACCTTAGGAGGGCTCCAAGGTGTGTCCAGCCCATCTCTCTCAGTTCCAATTGGCCAGGCACCAGCAGCAAGCTAACGTACCAGTCAGAGTGTCTGCCCTGTGGTGGTCTATGCACATCATAGCAAGCGGTTGAGCGGCCTTACCATATTATTAGCATATTACACTTCGGTTGGTTGAATGGCCAACCGACCAACTAGACACTTCACATTTTAGGCTTTTATTATATAGAATTTTCCTCTGGGGCCACCTGCACTTACTCTCTCTGGAAATATCTTGGAGATAGGATAGAGCATGCTTTGGAGATATACCCAACCAAGGGCAAGGCAACTGGTGTATTGCCTCTCAGTCCATTCAATAGCAAGTGGGAGGAACTCTCACAGGGTGCTTATTTCATGGCTCCTCTATGTTACTCTGAGGTGAAGAGAAAACCTCAGGCAGAAAATAACAGACACTTCTTGAGTAGGACACTGTCAGCATAGAGCAGAAAGGGGATGTGGACAGGGTCCTCACCAACAGTGTTTGTTCCTTTATTCTAGTATCCTTCCCCTAAACTTTTTGCCATTCAGACTGTTTCCTCTCATCTTAGAATATTCTCCAACCACACACACACACACACTGAAACAAGGGAGGGATGATGCTCTTATCTTGCTTTTTGGGCCCAAGAGTCAACATCTAAGAGAGAAAGAGCAGCCAAAAAAAGACGTGTGTGCATTGAGACTAGATGTGTGCATATCTGCATCTTTTTACACATTTCTTTTCTTAGAGTCTACCTACCTACTCTAAAAGCAATCTGGGTCAAGTCAAAAGTCAAAGGTTAGTTGGCTTTTTCCATGTTACCAACATAAGTATGGTCCATCTATTGGGACTCCTTTAAAAGGGTCTAAAACATGACCAAAAAGAGCAATTGGCTAAGGAACAGAGTGGCAGATTGTGTTTTATTTAGGTTGGTGGATACTACAGAGCAGGGTAATGGTATTCTGGGAAAATGGGCTAGATAAGTGATCATGTGATAGAGAGTAGAAGCAATAAGTGAAGGCCTTCTCATCGTGATTGCCACCCATTAAAGAATTGATTGGCTAATTTCTTAATCATACGATATTTTTTCTTCAGGGTATATGCTGATATACTCTTCATCTCTATGGGATAATTTAATCATTATGTGCACACCCTAGACATTAGTGCTATTTTCCCTACTTGTGTGTGAAATGGACATTTCAGACAGTTATAACTCTCAGTTGTTCTAACCTACTCATTTCCCCAAATTATGTTCTCAATTAGAGCCATTTTGCTGTGTTTGATACTATGAAGTGGCACTCATGTTCTGATCTTTTAAAAATATTTTAAATAGCAAAGGTGCATTATATTTCCCCCATTATAATAATTCAAAAGCAGTTAATGGAATATTTCTCGACTGTTTACCAAACAGTAAAAATTTGACCCTTGAATTAAAATAAAATATCCAGATGATGTAATTCCTTTTAATATAGAGCATTTTTATCTCCAGAAAACTTCCACAGCTTTAATTCATTATATCCTCATAGTTTTTTTATATTTAAAATATGCCATAAGGTTGTGATAAGTGATAAAATAGTGTTCATTTTTGGTACATGTAACATCACTTTGTTTCCCAATTTAGCATCGATTCCTTCTAAATTATAACCACAGTCTTACATTAATACTATCATATTTCCTAAGCCTACATATAAACAAACATAAAGCCACTTTAACCTAGAAAATGCACTTGGATTTATCCATACTTTGATTCCAGGCTTCTTTGTGCTCTCAAAACTTTGGGATTTTGTTTTGTTGTGTTTTATTTTTGCTCCCATTTTTCCATCATAAACTAGAAACCACATCCGCTGATGACCTAAGGTCTCTCTCCTTGGAAAGGGGCTTGCAATTTAAGAGGATATGTTTCTTGATGAAGGCAAATGCTGGACTCACCAGAGGCCCACTAGAGTTTCCTAGGTAGAGAACCTGAAGTGCAGATCTGCATCTCTTTACAAAATACAATTTCTCTCCCATCTGTGAGCAGAGAGGAACTCGCTGCAATCAATGCTTACCAGGTATTCTGCTAGTAGCATAGCAACGTAGACACTTAGCTGTGATGGCTTTCAATGATTTACTACCAAATGGATGCACCTTTATTTATTTTTTAAATATATTTTATTGATTTTTTTTACAGAGAGGAAGGGAGAGGGATAGAGAGTTAGAAACATCGATCAACTGCCTCCTGCACACCTCCTACTGGGGATGTGCCCGCAACAAAGGTACATGCCCTTGATCGGAATCGAACCTCGGACCTTTCAGTCCACAGGCCAAAGCTCTATCCACTAAGCCAAACCAGTTAAGGCTGGATGCATCTTTATAACTGAACACAAAATGAATAACTAATGGACTCTCAAATGCAATGTTAAATGGCAGAAACTAACATACATTATGAACAAATATTAAGCAATACCAATAGAGTCTGCCACTTAATTTAATTTAAAAAATTAATTTGGGATATGATATGACAATTTTGATTTTGCCAAGAAAGGGTGAGTCAAAAGAAACCTGACCAATCAACCATTGGAATCAGTTCATCAAAGAAAAACTGTTTGAATAGTAAAAAGGTGCCAGAGGTAAAGTTTATATCAGGGCCTGTTAATATAGAGAGGTGGGTGTTTATTTCAGTGGGAGTCAGATTCTTGGGACCCAGAAAGAGACAAGAGGAACCTACTCAGGGTACAGTGGAGTTTATATCCCTACTCAGGGTACAGTAGAGTCTATACCCCCACTTTTTGTTTTTGTTTTTTTCCTGGGGAGCTATAATGAATTCCTGCTGATCGCAGTGTTTTGTTTTAAGCCAGAAACAGAGGTCCTCTTAAATCACCAGCACTTTGCAAAAGCCTCTTTATTCGGAATTTTTATGAATTACTTTTCTTTCCTGAGGTATACCTTAAAGGAGAGTGCACAAATACGGAATATACAGTTTAATGAATGTTTGCCTATGTCTACACCAATGGGTCCTACACCAGATCAGGATGTAGAACATTTTCAGAGTCCCAAAGGGCTCACTCATGACCCCTCAGTCACTACCCCAGGGTAAGCACGATTCTGACCTCTAGTGCCATAAAGTGGAATTGCTGAATCATGGGGTATATGCATGTTTAGCTTTAATAGGTACTGCCAAACCTTTTAGAAAAGTATTGAACCAATTTACAATCCTAACCAATCATGTCTTGTTTGCCCAGAATTTCTTCTTTTGGTACTGAAAATACTCGACACCTCTTCTCTTGCTATTTAATTGTCCTAATCAATGACAATTTTTCATTACCCCTTAGGTTTTTAATGGTGTACAAGCCAATGTGGCTGTCATTTGTCATTTGCTTGTGGTGGGCAACCGCAGAGTGAGCAATACGGTGACACACTATGATTTCATAGTTATCAGGGTGTTACTGTGGATTTCATGGTAAGTCTCCACAAGACAAAACAAGATCATTGCAGTAGTAAATCTCAACAAATCATGACCTGTGTTGTTACTTTATGAAACCCCAAAATATGAACTACTTCTCTCTCCCAGGCAAGGAGATGTACCATTCTCAAAGGTCTCCAAAGAGCTGTTTGGAAAACAGTCACTTTTTAAAATCCTCACCAGAGGATGCACTTTTATTGATTTTAAGATTTTTAAATTGATTTTAGAGATAGAGGAAGAGGAGAGGGAGGGAAAGAGGGATGGAGGGAGGGGAAGGGAGGAAGAGAGCGAGAGCGAGAGCGAGAGCGAGAGCGAGAGCGAGAGAGAGAGAGAGAGAGAGAGAGAGAGAGAAAGAGAGATTGGTTGCCTTCCATATGTGCCCAACCCAGGGGTCAAATCTATCATCTAGGTATGTGCCCTGACCTGCAATTGAACCCTCAATCTTTCAGTATACGGGAGGACACTCCAACCAACTGAGTCACCCAGCAGGAAAGAGTGGATTTTTAAACCTAGAAAGAGTGTGAGAGGGGTTCAAAAGCTTTGCCAATGGGAGTACCATTATTCAGGCCCTATTTTGAATCTAAACCAGCTGATGGTATCTCTTTACATTTTTTCTTCTTTTTATTCAAAATTATAATTAGGCTTAAAATTTTTCTTTTTAGCTTTTATTCAATTAGTCTTGGGAAACTTTGTACTATTAAAGATTTGGGTATAGCTGACAGGATGTGTATGACACAAAAATTCTGCTTGATATTCATGTCAGAGACTATTAGTGCCATTTGTTTAGAATTTGGTTTTATTTTAAACATTGCTAAAAAAAAAAAAAGAAAAAAAAGAAACAGTAAAATGCCAAGTGGCAGCTTATTCTACCCACTCAAAATGTTGCATATAATCATTTCCAGGGATTTGTAAACAAAATAAATATAAAAATGCCTATTAATGTCCACCTCTAAATTTTCTTGCTCCCAACCAAGCTAAGAATGCACATTCCATGACAGGAAATATTGCCCATGATTGCTTTATAAACAGCCGGTGAAAGGGGGATATGGAAAGGGGAATGTAGATGAAAACAAGACTGGCCAAATATAGATCATTGTTGAAGCTGAGTGATGGGTGCAGGGGTATCTATATTATAAAAAGCCAGAATGACCAAACGACCGGTCACCAGGAGTGCATTGATGGGTCCCGAGGTGGCAGCGGGAGGGACTCTGGGTCCTGCGGTGGCGGTAGAAGAGATTCTGGGTCTCATGCGATTTTGCTCAGTGGCAGCAGGACTTTGGGTCCCGAAGCAGTGAAGGACTTTGAGTCTCATGTGATTTTGTGCACTGGGCCTCTACCATTATACTATTTTCTTTACATTCATGGATTTGAAATTGTTCATAATAAAAAATTTAAAAGTCATCTGAACAATAACAAAAAAAAACAGGTTAATAATAGTTAAGAGGTATGGAGCTATATAAGAAGCAGAATTTAAAAATTATTTATAGAAATATGAACATGGACTACTGTTTGCTTACATTAAGAAATTATGATCATATTATTGTGGTTTTATTTATAAAATAATTCTTATCTTTTAGAGATATGTCCTGAAACATTTATAGGTGAAATGATATGATGTCTGGTTTCTATTTAGGAAATGGGAGGGATTGGTCACGGGTAAATGGTTGTTGCTGAATGCTGGGGCTTAGGGGTTCATATACTGCTTGAGCCACCTTTGTGTACACTCAGAAATAAAGCAAAATACAATTTATGTTTATACATTTAAAGAAAAAATGTAAGTATTATGCAGTTGCAGGTTTGTTTTTCTCTTCATCCTTAGTTTATGAAAAGCTTAAATTGAAATGTTTTTACAAAACCAGCATTTGTATAAAGTACCTCTGAAATTATTCTTTCATTTGGGGGAACACATTAAAAGCAATAAAAATTAAAAGTGTAAGTACGAACAAAAAAGTATTTATGGTGTTCAGGTAAATATCACCCAGTGAACTAACAAATTCCCGTGGTTCCAAGGTTACAGTGCAAAGCTGTCTGGGGAGTAGGGATTCTGTACCTCTGTGGCATGTCTATCCTGTCAACAGTTGGACAGGATAGGGCAGGGGTAAAACACAGCTTCCAGATCATACTTCTCCAACCCTATCTCTTCTAGAAATTTACAGACCATCATATGATCTGAGAAGTGCACATATGGAAAACATGCAGCTCAACAAGAGAGTGGTCTGTGCTGTGGTTAGGGACACTGGCTCAAAAGCCAGAATCTCTGGGTTTAAATCCAAAACAATGTGACCTTAGCTAAGTTATTTAGCCTCTCTGTACAATTTCTTCCTCATCTTTAAAACAGGAGTGATCACAATAATCCATCTCATGGGATTGTTGTGAGGTGTAACCAAGGTCAAGCCCTTAGAACAGTGCCTGTTACATAGTATGTGCATCACAAAAGAGACGCATTGTTACCATTGTAAGAGGGTTTGTCCTAAAACATCTTTGAAACACAGGAGTGGGCAAATGCACAGATAACAGTCATGCTTCCCATTTTTCTCCATTCAGAGACCCCTAACCAGAGGGGAAGGAGTGCTCATTGCAAGGAACTCTGGGAGCATAGTCTGAGGGGGTCCTGTCTCAAGTACAAATCTCTTTACAGTTTAATATTTTCACTTAAAAGTCCAACAGATTTTGCATTCTGAAACATATATAACTATGTTTGTTTTATTATAGAAATAATGTGGCCCACCCAATAATTTCTTTTGCGTAGATTTGAGGGTAAATAGAGATGATTTTTGTTTAACTCAGGCTTTTTTGTTCATCTGGATCCTCAGTTTGAGAAGCTGAGACATTTAGAGCCATCTGATTCAGTGAATTTCCCAGATTCTCCTCCCATACAACCTGGTGTACTTTCTATCAGCTTCTTCTTAATACCATCCCTCTACCATTGCAACAAAAAATTAAGATACCTATGAATAAACTTAACTAGGAAGGTAAAAAGCTTGTACTCAGAAAACTATAGAACATTGAAAAAAGAGATAGAGGGAGATATAAACAAGTGGAAGAATATACCATGTTCATGGATTGATAAAATCAACATCATTAAAATGTCCATGCTACCCAAAGCAATATATAGAGTCAATGCAACTCCCATTAAAATACCAATGGCATATTTCAGACCTAGAGCAAACTCCCTAAAAATTTATATGGAATAAAAAAAGACCCCAAATAGCCACAGCAATCCTGAGAAAGAAGAACAAAGTTGGAGGGATCACAATACCAGATATCGAGTTATATTACAAAGCCACTGTTCTCAACACAGATTGGCACTGGCACAAGAACATACATATAGACCAATGGAATAGAACAAAAGACCCAGAAATCGACCTAAGCATTATGCTCAATTAACATTTTACAAAGGAGGCAAGAACATACAATGGAGTCAAGACAGTCTCTTCAATGAATGGTGTTGGGAAAATTAGACAGATACATGTAAAAATATGACATTAGAACACCAACTTACACCATGCACAAAAATAAACTCAAAATGGATAAAAGACTTAAAGTAAGAAGGGAAACAAAAAAGTCTTAGAAAAATCCACAAGCAACAAAATATCAAACATATCTCATAGCAATAAGTTTACCAATACATTTCCCAGGACAGTGTAAACTAAGGAGAAAATAAACAAATAGGACTGCATCAAAATAAAAAGCTTTGCACAGCAAAACAAACTATCAACAACACAACAAGAGAGCTCCCTGCATGGGAAAACATTTTGCCAATGTTACATCTGATAAGGGTTTAATCTCCAAAATAGGGAACTCATACAACTTAACAAGAGGGAGATAAAAAAAATCCAATAAAAAATGGGCAAAGCACCTAAATAGACACTTTTCCAAAGTGGATATACAGAAGGCCAAGGGGTACATGAAAAAAATTGCTCGAAGTCACTAATCATCCAAGAGATGAAAATCAAAATGACAATGAGGTACTATCTCATACCTGTCAGAATGGCTATCATCAACAAATAAACAAATGACAAATGCTGGAGAGGATGTGGAAAAAAAGGAACCCTCCTGCACTGCTGGTGGAAATGCAGACCAGTGCAGCCACTGTGGAAAACAATATGGAGTTTCCTCAAAAAATTAAAAATGGAACTCCCTTTTGACCTAGTAATCCCACTTCTAGGAATGTATTCCAATAAACCAGAAACACCAATCAGAAAGGACATATGCATCCCTATGTTCATAGCATCACAATTTACCATAGCTAAGATTTGGAAACAGCCTAAGTGTCCATCAGCAGATGAGTGGATTAACAAACTATGGTACATCTACATAATGGAATACTACACTGCTGTAAAAAAGAAAGGACTCTTACCATTTGCAACAGCATGGATAGACCTGGAGAGCATTATGGTAAGCAAAATAAGCCATTTCAAGAAAGATAAATATTACATGAACTCACTCATTTGTGAAATATAATCATCAACATAAACTGATGAACAAAAATAGATCCAGACATAGAAACATGGAACAGACAGTCAAACCTCAGAGAGAAAGTACGAGAGGGTGAGAAGGTGGGGTAAGAGATCAACCAAAGGACTTATATGCATGTATATAAGCATAACCAATGGACATAGACACCAGGGGGATGAGGGAATGTCCTGAGGAGTGGGGGCTGGATGGGTGAGGTCAATGGAGGGAAAAAGGGACACGTGTAACACTTTCAACAATAAAGAATTAAAAAAAAATACCATCCTCTATCCTCCAAGAGGCACTGCATACTTTTACCTCATGGCCTTTGATGGTCAGGATATTGGGTAACATTCCTGTTGCCCTCATTTTCATTGGCTCCTCTGTGACTATTAACTCAGTCCTTTTGAAACTCATTGAATTGGTTTCTGGGACATCACTAGCTTCAGGATCTCCTTCTACTGATTTGGCCACTCTATCTCTATCACTTTATAGGTGTGGCAATGAGACTGAGACCTGACCAATGAAATGTGGATAGAAGTGATATGAACCACTTCCAGGTCTGGCCTATTAAAGCCTTTCATATGTGGCCCTCCCTCTCTTTCCCCTCATCTGAGTAGAGAGGACCAAGTATCTATGGAAGGGAGGAGCTATGAAGTGGATGGAGCTCCTGTACAGTTCTGCAACTTGGGCCACCATGGGCTCAACACTGGGAAAAAGAGAAACAAAAACAAACAAACAAAGCAAAACAGGAAATTCATCTCCATACCGACTTCATCAAGTTTTGACTTCCCTTCCCAATCTGCCTGCCTGGATTTACTTTTTAGAGTTATCAGTCATTGTCATCATAGCTTTTGTATCCTTTCTAGTGTTTGTAGTTGTAATCAGTGGGGCAGATAAAGCTTAACCAGCACTCCCTCCATCATCTTGTTTTTGTATCCTAATTCCTGTGTGAATACCTGGCTAATAGTGGAATCTTAACAGTGGTTTGCTAGGTGGACTAATGAATTATCCAGATTCATAAAATCAGCTATGGGCCCTGGCTGGAGTGGCTCAGTTGGTCGGGCATTTTCCTGTGCACCAAAAGGTCACTAGTTCCATTCTGGGTCAGGGCACATCCCCAGGTTGTGGACTTGATCCCCAGTTGGGGGTGTGTGCAGGAGGCAGCCTATTTGTTTCTCTCTCTCCCTCTCCCTTTTCTCTCTCTCTGAAATCAATAAATATATTTTTAAAAATATATATTTTATTGATTTTTTACAGAGAGGAAGGGAGAGGGATAGAGTTAGAAACATCGATGAGAGAGAAACACTGATCAGCTGCCTCCTGCACACCCCCTACTGGGGATGTGCCCACAGCCAAGGTACATGCCCTTGACCGGAATCAAACCTGGGACCTTTTAGTTCGCAGGCCAATGCTCTATCCATTGAGACAAACTGATTAGGGTAATAAAGACATATTTTTAAAAAACACAACCAACCACAGTTTAAAATAAAATAAAATAAAATAAAATAAAATAAAATAAAATAAAATAAAATCAGCTATGGCATACTCTTATTAGAACAGTATTTCTTATTCTCAGCTTTATAATTTATATATGTCAAAATATTTGAAACTAGAGACCTGGCACAAGTGCACTGGTGAGGTCTTTTGGCCTGGCCTGTGCCCTCTCACAATCTGGGACCCCTCAGGGGGATATTGGAAATCCAGTTTTGGCCTGATCCCCACTGAGGTCCCGGATTGTGAGAGGGCATAGTTCAGGCCTAGGGACCCCACTGGTGCATGATCAGGGCCAGAGAATGACTGCAGGAGGGCTGCAGGGTATGTCCAGCCCATCTCACCCAGTCCTGATCAGCCAGACCCCAGCAGCAAGTTAACCTACCAGTCAGAGTGTCTGCCCCCTCGTGGTGAGTGTGCATCATAGCGCCTGGTCAAATGGCTGAATGAACAGTGGGACACTTAGCATATTAGGCTTTAATTATATAGGATGGTTCTCATGAGAATTACAGATGTAATTAAGGATAGAAATTACTGTAGATCCTCCAAAGAGAGGTTATAGTATGTGTTACTACTTCCTTCCTAATGAGAAAATAATAAGTGGTGATAATTTTACATACAGATCTTCAAATAATGAAGGATAGAGATTTGTGGATTGCTGCTTTGTAAATGGAATATGACTTATTTCTTGTACCTTATATATGTATATTAAGCAGAAGTAAGAAATCTATATTCATATGTGTATGTTGAAAATTTAGTTTGTAAATTTTTGACTTCCTAAACAATAACATTTGTAATTCCCTAGTGTTGTTCATTATAAACAGATATACCACTTAGTTAACACATGCAATGTTTGATGAGATTAAGTTCTTAAGAATTAGCTCCTGTTTTAAAAGATAGTAATATAGTCCCAGTAATGAAAACACTTGTACTCTTCTTACCTATTATTTTTCTCACAATGTCCCAGTGAGGTGGGCATTAGTCAGATTTGACAGAGTCTATAGAAGCTCAGAAATTTGACAGATCAGTTCCTGATAACATAATAGTGGCAGAATTGAATCTTCTATCCAGGTCTTCTGACCCCAATTTCTGTTCCCTTGTCATTATATCTCAGTTTAGCTGGGGAATAAGACATCCCATTCACACACAGTTATCCAATGGTTCAAGGCAGGTGATGACAAACGCCAACTGAATGGTTAAATACAGCAGGGAGGACACTTCTGTACTTGGCCTCCTTAACTCTTGTTGGGGAAGGAAGCATTCTAGAAAGGGCACCATTGATCTGATTGTCTCACTCTGAGCACCACCAAACTCATGGTTGAAAATGTTGATGAGGTTATTTATTTAAGGCATAATTAATAAAGAGCACAAAAACGACTGAGAGAATATCTGGGCCCAAACTGAGAACTGTATATCTTTAAGTAAAATGCTATATATAAGAAACTACAAAGAATACACAAGGTGGTTCCAGTATTCACTTTCAATCATTCTTCATTAAAGCACTGGAAAACTTTAGTTAATCATTTTTTCTTTCTAAGTAATTAAGTATATTTTTAAAATTTAGATATCAAATAAAATATATGCCCAATGAAAACTAATCTAGGGTAAGGTTCATGAAATGGAAGATTACCTGGAAAGGGGCATGAGGGACTATTTTGAGGTGATGGAAATGTTCTTTAGCTTGTTTTGGGCTGCAGGTGCTCAATTGTCTATAATTCATAGGAAAGGAAATGTAAGATGCATGTATTTTTAAAATATATTTGTATTAATTTCAGAGAGGAAGAGAGAGAGAGGGAGACCTCAATGATGAGAGCGAATCATTGATCAGCTAGCTACACAACCCACACTGGGGATCAAGCCACAACCTGAGCATGTGCCCTGACTGGGAATCAAACTTTGACATCCTAGTTCACAGGTCTATGCTAACTCACTAAGCCATGCCAGCCAGACAAGATCTGTATATTTCATTTTACATTAATTATTCCTCAATTTTTAAAATGTGGAAAAGAGTTCCTCAAAATTATTTATTTAAATATATTTTATTGATTTTTTTTATACAGAGAGGAAAGGAGAGGGATAGAGTTAGAAACATCGATGAAAGAGAAACATCGATCAGCTGCCACCTGCAACCAAGGTACATGCCCTTGACCAGAATCAAACCTGTGACCCTTCAGTCTGCAGGACAATGTTCTATCCACTGAGCCAAACCAGATAGGGCTCCTTAAAAATCTTTTAGGGGTATGTTAGCAAAAATGATAACTGTTATTCTAGGCATATGTGGAAAAAAACCTCTTTTTTAGAGATTCTTTTGCTTTTGGTTTTTCAGAACTATGCAGCTTTACTGCAAGGTGAAGGATTCATAACATGTTATTTTAGTTATTTTTTTTAATGTTAGCTTTAGTGGGTTTTTTTCATAACCACCTTGGTTTTTTCTTTCTTTTTTAATTATTTAAAGTATTATGAATAGTAGTACATATGTCTCCTTTTTCCCCCAATTGACCTTCCCCCATCCTCCCCTCCTCATCAGCACATGCCCTCACCTGCCTCCCAGTGTTCTCTAACAGAAAAGAGAAGGGTAGAGAGTAACATGAACTAGGAAAAGGTTCATCTTCAGATAATTTAGTGAGTGGATGTATTTTCCTGTTTGTCTTTGTAATTGCTCCTCCAAGAACCTCTTTTACAGATGAGGAATGTAGTGATTAAAATAGGTTTGCATGCAAATGGAGTTCCCAAATTGATAATCTAGTTTTAAAGAATTGCTCTGGAATTCCACATGAATTTAGAAGGGAAGCTGCCCTGGCACACAGATGTTAACATGAATCAATGAGGGGACACAGTGGGTTACACTGAGTGAAGATGCTCAGTACTGACAATTTTCTCCCTGACCTGGCCCTAGTCATCATTTCTCTGCAATTCGCCGATCAGCTAAGCCATAAAAACCTTAATAACCTGTGGGAGCCCCTTTCACAACCCGTGTGGCTCAGGGTTCCTGTTCAGGGTTCAGGTTCTGGAGAAGGCTGCACACAAAATGAAGAGAGAGACTAGAAGGAATTAATTTGGAAATTGAGGGGGGGGGCACGTGGAGAGACTACCTCTAGTGGGAGAGACTGCCACTGGTGCCTGGGCCTCGCCAGCCTTTTATTGAGGCTATGGGAGACACCCATATCCTTTAGGCAGGGAATTCCAAGCACGAATTTACATGTAATTAACAGGTGGGGGTTTGCTTTAACTAACAATGTTTCAACTTAATGGGTGCATAGCTCTGACCTTTCAGAGCAACCAAGGTTGGTGAAAACAATCAGCTTCCAGCAATAACCAGCTGAATCTTTTTGCAAAGAGGGCATGAAGTCGCAGGCTTCTTTAATCTTCTGGTGAAGTAGAAACAAGTGACAGGGAGGCCTGTTCTTCCATGAGTAACATTCCCACCTTGTTGTCTCTTCTCACACATGCTACAAGTCTGCAAGATATTCTGTCAGTCCTCCATATTTTCTGTATCTGCTTTCTGCTACCAATGCCCCATGCTTGAGATGGTCTCAGAACTGTGAGGGAAATCCAATAATTCTGCTGAGCTACAGGAATCAAGAAGTTTGGGTTTTTCTTCCTTTCCTTATAGATCTTTGGCTCTAACCACTAGCACCAAAATGGTTTGTTGGCAATATGGAGCATAAATTCCTTCATTTTCCTTCTTTACAGGAGTGGCAGTGATAACAAGAATGAATAGATAATGGAATGGGTTCACTTACAATATTGATTTTACCTCAAGGCTTAGGAACAGAAACATTTCTTTTTTGGAGAGTTCAGTTTCTGGCACTCAGTTATACAACCACATCTTCAGAAACAATTATTCTATCAGTGTTATTACTTAAGGATGGAACGTCTTCAATGTCATTTTTTCTACACCTCTATCAGCGTTTTATCACTTACATTCCCTATTTTTCCCCCACTTGTTTGGTCAGTGTTTGCAGCTTCTACTTTTATTCCAGTACCTAAGTGCTTGAATACTGCTTCATTCAAAATCCACACTTCATCCAAGCAAGTGTCCAAAACAATGGCAGGACCTACCCCCATTTCTAGGATCTCTGCATTTATGAGGTGAACTAGGCAACAGGGGAATACTACCTTCTTTGGTTCTTTTCCTGGTATTGGAACTTTCCTCAGAATATCCATGCTATGACCCTGCAATGGTGGTGACAATATTCATTCTCACAGTAATATAGAGAGGGCTTGGACCTTTCAGGGAGAAGCTCTTAATTCCAAGTAGTTCTCCTAAAAAGATATCCACCATAGCATACCATATGCTGCTTCACCATTGTATGCTGGCCTAGATAATGCATGACCACTCAAATGGTGAACATTTCACTTTTGTCACCTGCAAAATCTCCAAAAGTGGCAGTGTTATTGTACCTGTTGTACACATAAAATCAATCCGACTGATTTGGTCTGGGGAGAACCTGCAGGCACTATCAGATGTAGAACACGAGGATGAAACTGGAAAATGATGTCATTTTGGAACTGAAGAACTTGCAATCTGTTGACCAAAACTTATAGCTTCTCCATGCACTGCTCCTCAGCTGAATCTGCAAGGTGCCAGCAATGGGTCCTATTGACTCAGCTACATTTTGACACTGTGAGTAGCTTAGCATTTTTAAGAGACACCTTCCCTGAAACAACCTCTATGCTCTTCTGTACTGGGTTGAATAGAGTCCTCCACTCTAAATTTACATCCACCTGGAACCTTGGAATGTGATCTTATTTGGAGACAGGATCTTTGCAGATATAACTAGTTAAGATGCAGCCATACTAGGTTAGGGTAAATAACAATGCAATGACTGCAAGACACACGGAGAAGAGGGCATGTGATGATAGAGGCAGAGATTGGGGCGATGCATCTGCAAGCCATGGATCACCACAGTTTGCTGTCTACTGCCAGAAGCCAGGAAGAGGCCTTTCTTTATAAGGACAATGTGAGTTCGGTTGCTGGGCCTCCAGAAGTGTGAAGAAATAAATTTCTATTGTTTGAAGCCGCCCAGCTTGCAGTAATTTTGGGGGCAACCGTGGAAAAACACACATTTTCTTTCATTGTTCAAACTCTTAATTATTTACAAATTCTAAGTTCCACAGCAGTGAGAAGAAACTAAGTGTTGTGGTTCAGTGGAGTGATTCTGAAACCAGATTAGTTGGGTTTCGATCTTGACAGTACCACTTATTAACTGTGTGACCTTGAACAATGTAACCCAGTACTCTCTGCCTCAGTTTTCCTGACCTATAAAATGGGGATTCATAATATTAAGTGCTTAGAAAATGCTTTTATGTGTTTGCTATATGAAAAAAAAAATCTGTCAATTTTAAACTGCCACATGAAAATGGAAATTGTCCTATAGGGGAGGAAGCGGGTCATGAGCTTGACTTTCAAAAATTGGGTAAGGCCAGTTAAAGGCCACTCGGAGAAACAGTTTGAGCAAAGTCTTGCTGGGAGTGCAAGGGAAGGAGGCAGCAAGATTTCATTAGAGCAGGACTTCCTGCCCTGTTCTCCATGATAGTCAGCAGTGAAACTTGTAATATTTTCATACACATGGTGTCAATGAGGTTAGTTACAGGTGAACCCTGATGGACACTGTACCTTGGCATACCTGAAACCCATTCCCAACACCTATGGGGAGCTCAGGATTTGAGCAGCACTTCTAAAACATGAATATGCATTAAAATGCAGATTTTTGACTCAGTAGGTCTGGGGTGGGGCCCTAGGAGGATATGTGGAGACTTCTGGCCTAAGGACCATATTTAGTTCAAAATCCTTACTACTATAAATGTGGTCCATAGACCAGCAGCATAAACACCCCCGGAGGTGGTTAGAAATGCTGTATCTCTGGTCCCTGACTCCACCCCAAACCCAAACCCATTAAATCAGAATCTTCACTTTAATCAGGTCCTCAGCTGACTGCCATACACACTAACATTAGTGAAGCCCTGGATTAGAGGACTTGGTAGCTCAGCTTGCTAGAAGGGAGAATCTAGCTGCCTTCATTCTCAGACCCAGCTACACATTACATCCTTGTGGGCAACGTTGAAAACTCCTGATGCCAAAGTGGCTCAGTTAAATCCAAATCTCTGCACGTGGGGCCTTGGGGAATTGGAATTATTTTTTAACTCCCAGATGATTTTAATGTGCACACAAGGTTGAGAACCACAGGGTTAGGGAAAAACTCCAAACGGAGCTGGAGAAAGAGACTGAGGCCATCAGGAGTTCTTGTCAGGATTTGGGTACTTTTTTCCTCCAACATAACACAGCAGTTAAAGGTTTGGACTTTGGAGCAATACGAGCGTGCCTGGATTCAAATCATGTTGTGTGCCACTTGCCAGGTGTGTGATGGGTAAGGTACTTAACCTCTTTACCTCTGTTTCTTTACAATGTGAATGATAATGATAATAACTCTGCCAAAGGGTGTTAATGAGGATTAATTGAGTTAAACTGTAAAGTGCTCATTATAGTGCTTGGTACACAGTGCTATGAGTTTGTTCATTAAATACATATTTAACTCTTTCTGATGGGGGTCATTGAGAGTTTCTCAATTTCCTGTTGTTGTACCCTGTCCTTGGTGCTAGGTTACTGGGCAGCAATCATACCTCTGATTAGGTGCTCAATAAATGTTTGAGGGATGCATGAGTTAATGGTTACAATGCCCCCTCGTGTATTCAGTGGAAAGAAATAACAAAACACAGTCAGTTCTCCATACTCTATGGGTAGTGTGACCAAATATCCCCATTTACCCAGGAAAGGGGGGTTTCCCTGGACATTGTGCTTATGGTGCTAAAACTGGTAAAGTCCCAAGAAATCTGGGACAAGTTGGTCAACCTAAATATGAGCATAGCTCAAATGTCCATTTCTTCAAAAACTGTTTCCAAATAAGCTCAAGAAGAGACTCCCAAGTTGGTCTTATTTACGTGCACATAACAAAGGCAATGGCTTCACTTCCTGGCAATGGGGTATGTGCATGTGTGTGCATGTGTGTGCATGTACATATACATGCACACCAATAATAGTTGTAGCTGAACTGTTTGCACTTATGGTAAGCAGTTTGCATACTTAAGTAGAAGCATTGGATGGACTGATTCAAATCCTGATTATGCCACTTAATAGCTTTATGATTTGGGGTATGTTTCTCAATCTCCCTGTGCCTCAGTTTATCCATCTACAAAATGAAGATAGTAACAGTACTTACCTTTCAGGATTGTTAGGAGAATAAACATATTCACCTGTGTGATGCATTTAGCAGAGTTCTGGACACCCAATACATTTGATTGATGTTAGACATTATTATTATTATTATTATTATTATTATTATTATTATTAATGCTACCAGACAACCTTCATCCTTCCTATGTTTTGATCCCTTTCTCACTTCCCAGTCTCTTCCCTTTGCTATAAGTACTCTGCACCCTGACTTCTGTTTACTCTCCCTGCTCTCTCCCTCTCTATCAGAGGAGCCATCAACAATTTACCCTGCTGAGATGGACAGAGCCCCCAGTCCATCCTCAGACACACCAATCAAATGCATGCCTTGTGTTACATGTCACTACAACATCGTGCATCTGTGTTAAACAGCATTAGTGTGACCATAGAGAATCAATGCAACTATTTTTTCTCTTTTGACTGGTGGATCAGAGCCAAGTGGTAGATGGCAGTGGATGTGAACATTAGAAAAACGTGATAAGTTCTGTTCCTATAACCTTAAAGATGGTATATAGAATCATAAACCAATCAATGTTAAAATTAAGTTACTAATGTTTGGAGAATGAGTCAGATTGCTAAGTAATATAGGTTTCTGGTCGGGCAGTAAGGCATATCTCAGTCCTTTCCTACTCACTACTTCCCATTCATGATTTAACAGGAGATTAGAAAAATAACACATACTTTTAATGGACAGTAGGGATAAAAAATTATCACAACCCTTGAAACAATGGGTAAAATATAACCAGATGAAATCAACATGGATAAACCTAAATCTTATGCAAGGGTTCAAAAACCCACTTAAACATTCATAAATTAATATAGTATACATTATCATATTATGTTTCACATAATTAATATATTAATTAGTATATCTCATTCATTATATATTATATAATATTATTTGGATATTATATTAGGCATTCATTATATATATTAATTATACAGTGAATAATATAATCTACTCTATAAAAGTGAAATATTAAAATTAACCGTTTCTCTGAGACAGGGTAAGCCACGCCCACCAGCCAATCAGAGCGGCTGTATGCAAATTAGCCCAGCCAACATGGCAGCCGCCACTCACGGACCTGAGTAAACAGCCCTTTCCATTGCGGCAGGAGCGAAAGTGAAGCTGCACCCGCTCAACTCAGCTCCAATTAAACTGCCTCTAGCAAAAAAAACACAGCTTTGAAACAATGTAACAATCATAGAATCCTCCGGAGCTGAAGGAAAGAGCAGCCCGGGCCTAACCAGTAAAAGTAACAATTGTTTCATTATAGACAATGCGAGGTGAAGCAGAGGAGGCTTCGTTAGTTAGAAGGCCGCCTTAAAGGAACAGTGTATCAATTATAGAAGATAACCCCAGGCCTTCAAGGAACAGCATCAATTATAGGAGAAAAAACTCCAGAAACCTGCATCCAGCCAGCCTTGCTGGGACGTTGGGTCAATGGGAGCTGTGGGCAGCCTGAAAGCCCCTCACCCAGGCTGGTCAGGCACGCCAGCAGGTG
>PVJC01008843.1:0-47367 GCA_004026665.1 Murina feae | reverse complement strand
GGCCACTGGGTGAGGCTGGCTCCTGTATCTTTAAGGAGGTGTTGCTGCAGAAGCCTCTGACACACTTGGGAGGGGCGGGGCCTCGGGGAGTTCGCCGGGCAGGGCGGAGCAGATAGCTATGGCGCTTCTCAGCCCTGCGCTGAGAGACACCAGGTCTCTGAGTCCCGTGTAATTGCTGTAAGCAACGCTGAGAGAAACCCGTTTTGGGTTTCCTCCCAGTGCCCGTCAGTCCCCCTTCTCTGGGTGTCTGTGAGACCTCAGAAACTCGCCTGGAACTGGAGTTCAGAGCTGCTGGGAGCTTGTGGCTCTCTCCATTTTCGAAAAGAACCGCGACCTCCGGTACCAGCCCTTCCCCGAGCCCGTGCGCGTGCCTCTGTACCTCTGTACTTTGCTTCTGCCACTCCTCTGTGTCTCCGACTCTTCTCTAGTTGTAGGATTTTCACTCAGCCAGCCGTCCTGTGGGTGCGAGTGGTGTCCGTGTGTTCTTTTCGTGGTTTTTTTGAAATAGTTGTTCATTGCTGCATATACGGTGTCTACCCTATGCCGCCATCTTGTTTCTCCTCCGTATGTTGCTTCTTTATATGTTGTCCCACAGCTCCCTTAGGCTCTCCTCCTGTCTTTTAATTTTTTTCTCTAGTTGCAGTTTAGTTTGGGTGTGTTTTGCTTCCCTGTCTTCTAATTCACTAATTTGTTCCTCTGCTTCTCCTAATCTACTGTTGAAACTTTCCATGGTGTTCTTGATGGCAGCTATGTCACCCTTCATTTCTTCCTGATTCTTACATATGATATTGATTTTTTCCTCCTTCCGGTTTATGCATTCTAGGGTCCTTATTCTGAATTCTTTTTCTGACATATTGTATGCATCTGCTTCACTTAGCTGCTATTTTGGTGATTCCTCCTCTTCTTTTCTTTGCGGATTTCTTTGTCTACCCATTTTTGTTCTAACCAAGAGATCTACATGTCAAATTGTGTAGTGGTTGCTCCTTCGGTGATGGTGGTTCCTCGGGCTACAGTTGTTCTTCAAGGTTGCTGTCCTCAGATGATAGTGGTTTCTCTGGTGGATGCTGTTAGCAGGAGGGTATTTCTGGCTTCTGAGGGAAGCTGCTCACACAGCTGGTATTCCTTGAACAGAGGTGGGATGATCACGTGGTTGCTGTTCTTTTGATCTAGGTTGGCTGCACACTGCTACTTTTCTTAGATGGAGCCGGTTTGCTTGTGATGCTGTAGCTGTTTGGACAGGGGCAAGTTGCTTACAGGGTGACTGTTTCTCACGCATGTGCAGGTTGCTCACTCAGTTGTTGATTCTCAAATGGGGGATAGGCTACTTTCGTGGTTGCTGGGCCTTAGGTAGGAGTGAGCTTCTTGTGTGACTGGTGCTCCTTGGATAGAGACGGATGCTTTCCCCACTGTTGCTCATCAGACAGGTGCAGACTGCTTTTGGCTGATGCTCCTTGGATTATTGTGGGATGCTCCTCAGATAGGGGCAAGGTTGCTCACGTGGATGCTGCTCCTCAGACTGGGAAACAGGCCTCTCATATGGCTGCTGATTCTTGAACAGGGGGTTGCCACATGAAGCTTTTGCTCTTAGATCTGGGGCAGGCTGTTCTCAGAGTTGCTGCCCCTTGGACAGGGGTGGGCTGCTTGCATGTCTGCTGCTTGTGTGGTTGCAGTGCCTTGGGCTAAGGGTTGGGCCGGTCAGATGAGAGCCCACTTCAGAACTCACAAGAGCCTGTACCCAGGGTGGCCGGAGACTAGTTGACTGTGGGACCACATCCGAAGTATCAGGTCCCTGGCTGAGGGTGACTGAAGAGTCTCAGGTATTGTCTGAAGGTGCCCTGTGTGGGGGTGAAGTCTGGCTCCCAGTTACAACAGCTCTCCCCTTAAAAATGCTAGGACTGTGAGGACAGGCTGGCCTCCTGGAACTGTCTACAATGGTAGCAGAGGCTGTCTAATTAAGAAAGCCCATTTAGCTCGATTACTGCGGGATCTGTCTGTGCCTCACTAACATACTCACACGCACATTCCACATGACCACACAGTCCTCTTTTGGTCCTTTACTGACTTCCTTCTTTCTGCCTCTGTAGTTGGTCCTGGGGTATTATTGACTCTTTCTTGGATGGAGTTTCCTCTACAGGTGTCTGCTTGTGGGGTTCACTCTCTAGCACCTGGCTAGACAGGGTAAAATTCACCTCGATAAGACACCACACAAAAGGACCAAAGCACAAATGTACTCACAGCAACAGTAACCCCACAATAAGTGACCACCACCTGCAGAGAGGAAGGGAGCAGAATCTCTAGATGCTTAGTTTATAAACAGGAGATATGGTTAAGAATTGGAGGTACACAGGGAGGATCTCAGTTCAGTATAGAGGAGGTTGAATGGGGATAGGTGGTAAGATGAAAGAGAATGAAAGAGAAGAAAAAAAATAAGATAAAATGACTTTCCAAAAATTTGGATTTCAAAAATGGTATAAAAATAGCCAAAAAACAATATAAGAATAGAATAAAATAAAGTGATGGAAAAGTAAAGTGAAGAGAACTAGAGAATAAGGCAACAGACACCAACAGGGGACAGAAAGAAAAAAAGAAAGGAAAAAAAAGGAAAGATAACACAGTAATAAAAAAAATATAAATTAAAAAACATGAGAGATAAAAAAATAAAAATAAAAAAATAAAAAATATAAAATATAAAAAAATATATATATGTGAAGAAGTAAAATGTTCCTCTGCCTGGCTTAAGATTCCAGTCTTCTGTACTGTTGTGTTTCTTAGGATCCAACTGCTGGGACAAAGAGTCTCTCTTTAGGCCAGTCTCTTAGTATTCTCCGGGACTGTTTAGGTTGCTTTTTTTTACAGTTCAGGGTGGAGCTTGGTGTGGCTGTATTGGTTGCCTGGATACTGGAGGGAGGGTTTATCTCTCCATGCAATAATGGCTGCCCAGGTCCCAGGCTCTGGTGTGATTCAGCATCAAACTTGTCACCACCTCTCCGAGCCCTCCCTCTCTCTCCAGATTCCATAGCTCAGCACCTTTCCCCCCACTTCTGCCACGGGCAAATGTCTTTATCCAGTGAGACTCGGTTGGAGGGGCTCCGGCCATGCTTGCACGCATGTCTGTGCCCCATCCCTTCTCAGGGGGCTTAGGGCCGTGTGGCACCAGTCTCGCGCGCGGCACTGGTGGGAGTGGCTGAGCCACTGGCTACGGAGGCCGGTCAGATGGCGCACGCACTTCTCTAAGTCCTCAATGACTGCAAGCCCCACCATGGAATCCACTCCGAGGGGGGCAGCCTTTCCTCTGCCCACACACCCCAGCCCTCTCCTGGTTGTGAACCCGTATCCAGAGTCCCCTGCTGACCAGCAGTTCCATGGATGCTTCTTCCACTGCACCCATCCTAGGAGATGCAGCTGAATGCCGTGCCCAGCCCAGCCGGTGCTGTTGGTTCCACCTGGGTTTCCTGGGACTCCCAGGGCTCAGGGCTAGTACAATATCCCTCCCTAAGCCCCGAATTCACCTCTCCCAGGAGAATTCCGCCTCACCCGGCTGCAGGCTGTTTCCCAGCTCCTCCTTCTCTGCCAGCTTGGGCTGGAAACCACTCGCCTCAGCTCCTCACTCCCTCCACTCCTGGACAGGCATTGGACACATCTTCCTATACTGCCGCCATTTTTCTCCTCTTCTATTTGATATTTTTCTATGAAACTTTCAGTGTTTTAGTTTAAAAAGAGGTCTCTATTTACTTTGCAAAATATGTGTTGGTGCCCTTGTTTACAAGTTTCCTGCGCCCTACCACTTAGTGGAACAAAACAAGTTAACTCATCTCCCACGCTTTGGTATAAAAAGTGATATGACGAGTTTACTCGTTTCCCGCAAAAAATGTGTTAGGCTCTCCCCCTGCTTTTTAATTTTCTTTTCTAGAAGTTTCTCTGCTTGGGTATTTTTTCCTACATTGTCTTCTAGCTCACTGATGCAGTACTCTGCTTCTTGTTGTCTACTGTTGATACTTTCTATTGAATTCTTTATAGCAGCAATGTCATTTTTCATTTCTTCTTGGTTCTTTATTTCCTCTTGGTTCTTACACATATTGTTGAATTTGTCTTACATAATTTTCATCCACCTTATCACCATTTCTCTGAATTCTTTCTCTGACAGGTTGCTTGCCTCCATTTCATTTGCTTCATTTTTTGGTGATGCCTGTTTTTCTTTCATATGCAAGCTGTAACTTTGTCTCCCCATGATCTCCATTCTCCAGATGTCTGGTAATGTAGTTCTCTTTCTCCTGCGTTGATTTAAAGGCACAAAATACAATACAACAAGGGTATAATGCACAAGGCACTGAACACAAATGTATTCACAATATGGATAACCCCAAATAAAGGTTACCACCAGAGAAAAAAGTGTTAGGGGATAAGAAAGAAAGAGTAATAAGAAAAGAAACAGGAGAAAAAGAAAGAAAATGTACTACAAAAATTAAATTGGGAAAAGGAGAAAAAAAACATTTAGAGAGAAAAGAAAGAGAATGAAATAGAAGAGGGGAAGAAACTATATGTAGGCAAAACTTCCAAAGAGCACTCACTAATCACAACAAATGCCAGCAACAGATAACTAGAGATGTATGTACATTACAAACAACAAATAATATCAAGCGAGGCAAGGGAAAACAGTCGCAAAAAAAAACCCAAAAAACAAAACAAAACAAAAAAGAAAAAGTGAAATAATCTTGCAAAAATTTAAAAAAACCAATATAATCAACATTTAAGGAAAAAAACAATAAAAAAACAGAGAGAAAAAATTGGATAGTGAAGAAAAAGAAGAGAGAGGTGTGTATGGACTTAGAGCAGGAGACAGGAAATTAAATATATACGTAGGGTGAAATTTTAACAGGAGGTAAAAAGGGGGAATAGGGAAAATCTAAAGCTGGAATAGGGTAAGAGAAACAGGACAACAAAAGGGGAAAAGTGAAGAAGAGAGTGTTGGCACAGAGGTAAAGTTGAGATAGATAAAATGATGCTAAAGGAAAAATGAAAATAGAAAAAAAAAAATAGAATGTAGAACACTAATTCCAAAACAAAATAAATATAAAATAAAATGACACTTTTAAAAAAAAAGGTAAAATAGTTGTAGTAATAATATTGCTTAAAAATCAAACTAATAAAAAAGGTAAAATCAAGTGAGGAAAAAAAGGAAAAAAATTTCTTAAGTAAAAGGTGGAAAAAAATAAAAATAGACAGTAATGAAAGTCATTTACTTCCTCTACTCTTCTATTTGGCATACCTTTGTCCTGTCAGGTATTCAGGAGAGGATTAAAGTTCCCTGCGATACACTGCTCCTTCTTGTTGTAAACCACAGTCCTGATTTTAAAGCAGGCCATATTTCTTTGTTTCCCAGAATGCCTTTATTTGTGTTTACAGAAGAGTCAGTTTATTGTTCAGCCCTTGGGTGGCAGTGTTTCTGGACTGACCTCTGGGGCTATAAGTCCTCTCTAGCTAGTATTTAGGTCTTGTTTTCCCTATTGCAATTAATAGTGGTGTGGGAGAGTCCACTGCCCCAGAGCTGGTTTCTTGATTGTTACTCCCAGCTCTGATCCCCAGGTTCCACAAAAACAACTTTTCCTCGCAGTCTCTGTGAGTGACCTCAATTGGGCTTTCCTATGTATTGGGTTTAGTAATCAAAAGCAAGGATTTAATGGAAAAAATAAAAAGGAGCTAGAGAAAGTGTGCGAGCTCTCAACTTCCACGGTCCAGCTCTTTGAGCAATTCTTCCAAAATCTCTTCTGCAAGTCCTCTCTTCCCTGGCACTAAGCAGCCGGCACACTGGCAAAATCCTAGGCTGCCTTTTTGCACCCTGTCCAGCTATGGGCTGATTTTTTAAAAGTTCCCTTCTGCCAGCAGCCCTGTGGGTCCCCTTCCATTAGCAGATCACACTAGCTCCAACAGCTGTGGACTTTGTGGGACGCAGACTTTCCCTGCGCATGTTCCTCTTTCCAACCTGAATTACAAACCACACCTTTATATAGGCAAAATCTGACCTTTCCATGTGGATGCACAGGGCTCATCTGAGTCCACGAATTCGCACTGCTTGAGATCCGGTGTTCCTGGGTTCATTCCTGGTCCCTGGGTGCTGTGGTTGCAGAGTCTCTGGATGTATGCACTTGCAGTAACAACCACTCAAGATGGTGGACCCAGCTGCTCCATGAGAGATTTCAGCAGCAGTGGAGCCTCTTCATTTTGGGGAGCCTTATCCAGTGGTCTCCAACAGTGCCCTGGAGTATAGCTGTCACTCACCCACAAATTTATACTCTCAATACTTCCACAAACTCTCCTTTCATTTTCTCATTCTCACACTGTCCTGCAGTCTTCCTTCCCATCAGAAGCCATCTTTCCTCTACCCCATATGTCTTATTTAATGAACAAAATGAACTAACAAACAAAATAGAAATGGATTCATTAAGAGCAGGCTGACAACTGAGGAGGAGGGTATAGAGGTATTGAGGGGGCAAAAAAGGAGAGAGAGAAAAAAAATTCCCCTGGCCCTGGGCTTATAGCCCATGATACCTACTGCAATTTACCCCCTGCTCCACCACTACCACCTGGACCCCAAGTGCTTTGCCAAGAGGTGATGACAGATTCTAGAAGCCAAGGACACACACTGCCAACCCTAGACAGTGTCCAGAAAGTCTCTGTGGTTCTGGCCTACAGTGGTGGCCTGGATACCTCCTGCATTCTCCTGTGGCTGCAGGAACAAGGCTATTATGTCATTGCCTCCCTGGTCCAATTCAGTAAGAATGAAGACTTTGAGGAAACTAGCAAGGTGCTAAATCTTGGGGCCAAACAGGTGTTCATCAAGGATGTCAGCAAAGAGTTTGTGAAGTTCATCTGCCCTGCTATCCAGTCTAGTGCACAGTAGAGGACAGCTTCCTCCTGGGCACCTCTCTATCCAGGCCCTGCATCCCCACAAACAAGTAGAGATCCACCAGTGAGAGGGACTCAAGCATGTGGCATGGGAAGAGGAAATAACCAGACTGTCTTAAGCTAACCTGATACTCACTGGCCCCCCAGATTAAGGTCATCACTCCATGGAGGTTGCCTGAGTTCTACAACCAGGTCCAGAAATGACTATATAAAGCAACATGGAATCCCCATCTCAGTCACCTTTAAGGACTCATGGAGTATGGACAAGACCTTATGTGCAGCCTAGAATTCTGGAGGACCTCAAGAACCAAGCACCTCTGGGCTGTGGCACAAAGACTCAGGACCTGGCCAAAGGTCCAAACAGATTTAATATTCTTGAAATTGAGTTCAAGAAAGTGGTCCTTGAGAATGTGACCAACATTAAGGATTGCACCACCATGTATGTTCTTGGAGCTCTTTGTTTACTTGAATGAAGTTGCAGGCAAGTATTGCCTGGGCCACAGTGACATCAGGAAAAACACTTCATCAGGATGAAGTCTAGATATATTTACAAGATCCCATTTGATGTAGTCCTTTATCATGTTCATTTAAACACTGAGGCCTTCACCAGTGTTTGGGAAGTCTGCAAAATAAAGCACAGCCTTGGCTTGAAATTCACCCAGCATACCAGTTTCTGTCACAGATTTGAGTATGAATTTGTCTACCACTGCATCACCAAGTGACAGGATTATGTGGAAAGAAAAGTTCTGGTATCTCTCCTCTAGGGCCAGATGTACATCCTGGGCAGGGAGTCCCCACTATCCCTCTATAAGGAGCAACTGGTGAGCATGAATATGCAGGATAATTACTAGCCAGTGGACGCCCTTGGTTTTATCGACATCAACTCCTTAAGGCTGAGCCCCCTCACGTTGTGCATCTTCCAAGTACAAGTGATAATTGCTATGATAATTTGTAGTTTTGACTTGTTCTCTAAGTGCAGGGTTGGCAGCATAGTCGGAGTACCAGGCCCCAACTTTCTTCCTTGGAACCCTGTACTAGTAGCCTACAAAAGTGGTCCATAAAAGGAAGGATGGGGGTGGTTCAATTTATGGTCAAAGCACTTGCCTAGTTTGTGGCTCAGTCCCCAGGTGGAGGTGTTCAGGAGGCAGTTTATCAATGATTCACTCTCATCATTGATGTTTCTCTTTCTCCCTCTACCTTACCCTCTGAAATAAATTAAAAATATTTTTTAATTATAATATTTACACAGTAGAGAATAAAAATCTATTTAAAATGCATTATTGTCAAAAAAGCTACTTATGTTTATTCATTTATATTTTAAAAGAAAATATTTCTATTGTAAATACATTCAATAAAACACAATTTTTATTATATTAATTTTAAGTTTAGAGATATCAACATTTTATTATGTTTTCTATAACATGAGTTATACATTTAACTAATTCATTTTAAATATATAATGCTAATCTAATCTAATAAAAGAGTAATATGTAAACTGACCATCAATCTGAGACACATAAGTCACGCCCACCATCCAATCAGAGCAGCTATATGCAAATTAACCCAGCCAAGACGGAGGCCAGCAGCCACAGAGCTAGAGCTTCAGTTGCAACTGCCTGACTAGGCCAGTGGGCCTCTGCTCAAGCAACAATGTTTCTATTACAGAAGCCACAGAGCTGAAGCAAACGGGAGGCTTCTGTTGCCTGCCTAGGCCTACACTCAAGGTAACAAAGTTTCAATTATAGAAGATAAATAAATCCTGGAAACCTGATTCCAGCCAGCCTCGCTGGGACCTTGGGCAATGGGAGCTGTGAGCAGCCTGAAAACGGCCCTCAGACCCTCACCCAGGCTGGGCATCCCCCGAGGGATCCCAGACTGCAAGAGGGCACAGGCCAGGCTGAGGGACCCCCTTGAGTACACAAATTTTTGTGCGCTGGGCCCCTAGTATACCATAACAATACATACCTAAAGATTTTTAAACAAAATTAAAATACATAAATATGCTATGTAAAGATAAAACAAGTACAGATACATGATTGTTGAGATAAGTATTCTACTCCAGTATTCTTACTTTATTAAATCAAGTGAAATATAATGTAATATGAAACCATGAAATGAATTAATAACCACACTGGTGTTAATGATTTTTTTATTGTTTAAAGTATTACATATGTTGCCTTTTACCTCCATTAACCACCGCCCCTGGCCGTTCCCACTCTCTAGGGCAAGCCCCCACTGCTCCAGTGTCTGTGTCAATGGGTTATGCTAATATGCATGCATACAAGTCCTTTTGTTGCTCTCTAACCTCCCCCTCCCCCTCACACCCCTTGTCTCTGGATATATTAATGTTCATTATTTTATGTTGATCATTATCTCACAAATGAATGAGATCATATGATATTTATCTTTCACCATCGGGCTTATTTCACTTAGGATAATGCTCTCCAGTTCCATCCATGCTGTAACAAATGGTAAAACTCCTTTGTTTTTATAGCAGCTTACTATTCCATTGCGTAGATGTACCACAGTTTTTTAATCCATTCATCTACTAATGGGCACTTAGGTTGTTTCCAAACCTTAGCTGTTGTAAATTGTGCTGCTATGAACATAGGGATGCATATATCCTTTCTGATTGGTGTTTCTGGTTTATTGGGATAGACTCCTAGAAGTGGGATTACTGGGTCAAATGGGAGTTCCATTTTTAGTTTTTTGAGGAAACTCAATACTGTTTACCACAGTGGCTTCACCAGTCTACATTCCCACCAGCAATGCAAGAGGGTTTCTTTTTCTCTATATCATCCCCGGCACTAGTCTTTGGTGATTATTCTATCTAATAAAAGAGTAATATGCAAATTGGCATCACTCTGTCACAAATATGGCTGCCCCCATAGCCACAGATAGCAGCGCCCATAGCCACAAGATGGCGGCACCAAGTCCGGCTCAGCCCCGCCACTGAAGTGGTCAGGCATGTTAGCCAGGCAGGTGGTGGAGGAGGTGGGGGGCCCAAGGGGTAGAACAGGAAATAAGAGGGGGCTGGGGGTCCTGTGTATAGGCCAGAGGTCTTAGCCAGAGGCCTCAGGCATGAGCAAGGACAGAGCTGGTAATTGGAGGGAGCAGGGGCAGAGCCGGTGATCCAAAGGATATGAGAATGCCCTACCCAGGCATAAGGCCTGGGCCAGAGGCCTCAGGCATTGGCAGGGGCAAGGCCGGAGATCGCAGGGGCCTGGGTTCCACAGAGCCAGCAATTGGAGGGGCAGGATCAGAACCTACAATTTCAGGGGTCTGGGCACTGGTGGAGCAGGTAAAGAAGAGGCTTGGGGGTCCCTTGCCCAGGCCTACAGCCTTGGCCAGAGGCTGCAGTGGGGCAGGGAAGAAGCCAGCTATCTCAGGGCCTGGGCAGGAGCAGAGCCGGTGATCCGAAGGACAGGGGTGGAGCCTGCAATCGCAGGGGTCTGGGCATGGGTGGAGCAGACAATCCAGAGCCTGGGCATCCCCAGCCCAGGCCTTCAGCCTTGGCCAGAGCCTGCAAGTGGGATAAGGGCAGAGCCAGCGATGACAGGGGACAGGGTCAGAGCTGGTGATCACAGAGGCCTGGGCTCTGTGAAAGCAGCAATTGGAGGAGCTGGGAGTCCTCTGCCCAGGCCTGCATCCTCCTCCAGAGGTTACAAGACTGGGCAGGGGTGGAGCTAGGATTAGAGGGGCAGGGGTGGAGCCGGTGATCAAAGTGAACTACAGAGGAAACACCTTTTCTTACTGCTCACTGGCTAAGCTCCTTCCATGCCACTGGTAATATTCTTAATAACTTAGGTAATAAGAATCCAAAAAGGCAATGTAGGGTTTTTCTACCACACTCCTGGGGCAAAAAAAAAATGAAGGACTGCTGGAGAGCTAAGAAATGTCATATCCTGCCCTAGCTGTTTTGGCTCAGTGCATAATGCCTCAGCCTGCCGACTGCAGGGTGTGGGTTCAATTCTGACCAAGGGCATGTACCTAGGTTGCAGGCTTCTCCCTGGCTGGGGCCCAGGTCAGGGCTCATGTAGGAGGCAACCAATGAAAGTGTTTCTCTCACTTTGATGTTTCTCTCTGTTTTCCCTTCTATTCCATATTCTCTAAAAATCAATGCAAACATATCCTCAGTTGAGGATTAAAACAAAGAAAGAAAGAAAGAAATGTCATATGTTATGAAAGACACATCTTGAAAATGCCTAAAGAAAGTTGTCATTTTTTCATGGTGAAGGGACTGGAGTCCGTGTTGATGAAAACACCTTGGTGGCTGCGGTGACTGGCAGTGGCTGCAGCAGCAGGGTGATGGGGCTAGTGGCCTCCCGTGATTGGCCTAGCCACTTCCCACAAAGGGAGGCCAGACTGTGGCTTAGGCCTGCTCCCCAAGGGGAGCAGAGAGCAGGCCTAAGCCATCAGTTGGACATCCCCTTAGGGCTCCAAATATGTGAGAGGGGGCAGGCTGGGTTGAGGTATTCCCGCCCCCCAGTGCACAAATTTCATGCACCAGGCCTCTAGTAATATATGAAAACCCAGGGTCCATTACGTCCAAAATGACCAAACGCTCAACTGAACGCCAGGATGCATGTGCAACAGGCTCATGTGGACAGGAACTGATGAGCAGACTGAACTGCTGACCTTGTGGGGGGAGAGAGGTGGGACTGATCAGCGGCTACTATGGCTGCTGGCAAGGCCTGGAGAGAGAGAAAAGCAGGGTTTGGCCTTCAAGGCTGTGGATCAGACCCTCCTTCTCTCCGGGCCTTGCCAGCAGCCGATCCTCTCTCTCTCCAAGAGATCACCAGTTCAGCCCACTTGCCAGCCACTTAGGGTGGCTGTTGATCAGGCCCAGAGATAGGCCTGGAGATACTGACTGGCATAGAAACCAATGAATCAGAACCAAATCTGGGTGAACTGCAAGGATCCAATGGCTGCCTAAGAGGCAGAGATTTTGACGCTGACTGGCATAGAAACCAACCAATCAGAACCTAATCTGGGTGAACTACAAAAGAAGAACCTAAGGTGGGAGCTGAGGAGGAGTTTTAAGGGCAATAGCTATTTGATATAAGGTGTAAGAAAGTGGTTCAACTTTTTAAGGACCAGTTTGGCAGTATAGTGCATATGGCTGGCTATCAGTCCAGATATAGAGATTTGTATTTTTATCTGCAAGAGCATCTCCTCCTGCTGAAAAAAAGGCTTTCCCTCCCCATTTAAGCAATCCTATCTAATATAACCTATCTATACTAATAAAAAGGGTAATATGCTAATTTGACCTGGTCTACTGACCATCTTCCAGACGTCTGACTTCCTTTTGAACAAAGCCATGGTGGTGGGGGCTGAGGCAGAGGCAGTTATGGGTGATCAGGCTGTCAGGAGAGGGCTGTTGGTGGCGAGATCAGGTTGGCAGGGGAGGGTAGTTAGGGGCAATCAGACAAGCAGAGGAAGTTAGGGGTGATCAGGCAGGCAGAGAGGTTAGGGGCAATCAGGCAGGTAGGCGGAGGCAGTTAGGTGCAATCAGGAAGGCAGGCAGAGGTAGTTAGGGGTGATCAGGCAGGCAGGCATGTGAGTGGTTAGAAGCCAGCAGTCCCTGTGGGATCAAGCCTAAACCAGAAGTTGGACATCTTCCAAGAGGTTCTTGATTGCAGAGGTTGCAGGCTGGGCTGAAGTAACTCCCCCACCCCCTGCACAAATTTTGTGCACCGGGCCACTAGTTTGTTGATAATAGCCATTCTGACAGGTGTGAGATGGTACTTCATTGTTGTTTTGATTTGCATCTCTCTGATGATTAGTGATTTTGAGCATATTTTCATGTCTGTTGACCTTCTGTATGTTCTCTTTTGAAAAGTGTCTACTTAGATCTTTTGCCCATTTTTTGATTGGATTGTTTATCTTCCTTTTGTTAAGTTGTATGAGTTCTTTGTAAATTTTGGAGATTAAATGTGCATCCACGTCCTGCGTGTTTCAGGGTTCAGGATCTGGAGAAAGGCTACGTGGAAATGACAGAGACGAGACAAGAAATAATCATTTGGAAATTGGGGAGTCAGGCAGGAAGTCCAATGCAAGGGAAAGGACTTTCACTGGTGCTCAGGCCTTGCCAACCTTTTATTCAATTTTGGATACATCTCTAGTCCTTAGTTGGGCAGGTAATTGTAGTAACAGACAGACTGTTTTAAAGGTCAGTAAATATTAGAAAGATTTACTCTGAGACTATATGGTCAGAAAATTGCTTGAGTCCCCATTGTCTGGTCTAAACAATCAGAGCATAGCTCTGGCCCTTGCTATGGGCTCAAGGTTCACCAGCTTTCCAAGATCCTTATTTACACTTCTCTGATAGTGAAGACAATGGGTGGCTTCTCCCACACATCCCCCATTTCTTTTTCTTAGTAAATCTTGAAAAATGAATGCTGCCTGAGGGTTTTGAATCCTTTTAAGACTCTTCATTCTGTACCTGCAGACTAGAAATAAACATATGAGAACAAAAATGAGACAAGCAATAGTGGTTATGCTGAGAGGCAAATGTAATGAGATCCAGTGGAAGGGGTTAAATTCTTTCATGTCCTTTTTAAATTGTTTCCAGGCATCTAAGGAATTAGTTTGTAAGTTTGCCAGGGATAATTGTATAATATGCTATTGTAATTCTAAAATATCAAGAGTTGTGTTAGCTTTACCCCAAGCACCAAGAAGGTGATTTTTTATTGATTCCTAAGAGTACAAGGTATTATTATAGAGAACGGGAGGACCCCAAATCTGGGAAAAATTATAATGACACTGCAAGGATATTCTTTACTCTAGGCTGTGGATTTTATCACCCATCCATAAGACTGTAGACTTTAGTGTCGACAATTCAATCTCAAACTGGCTGTCAATTCTTTTTCATATAGACAAGGTCTTAGTTACAGTTTCCTTAACTTGTACAAACTGAGAAGTTTGAATAGTTTGTACCATGGATGAAGCAGCAATGCCCACAGAAATAAGTAACATTATGAGGGCAAAGATTTCTGCAATTAACATTCCAAGAAATCTTTTTGTCTTTTTAAGATTTTTACCAGATCATGTAACAGTTGGTAGGTAGGTTTGATGAGATTCTCAATACTCAATTAGGTTAGTAGGAATCCAAGCAAAAGCCATTTTTTTTTTAAATCATGAAAGAATCCTTTTGGATGGCAGAATTAATACAATGGGATAGTGTGCAGCCTGTCTGTGGCTGGGATAGTCAAAATGTCTGCAGCTGTAAGGTGTGGCTCCAGATGCAAGGTACTTATTAACCTAGCCAGTTCTTCCCTCGGATTCATTGTTTCAGGAACCCACATGGGCTTGGAGGAGTTTTCTGGAAATATACAAACATATTCTCGACCAAAGGTTAATAAAGGAATCTTTTCTATAAACTAGACTTGGGATCCTTTCATTTTTGCCCAAACAATTTTCCTTTGGCTTATTTTGACATCATGTGTGTTTTCATAGGTGTCTTGTCTTCAGCATTACAAGTGAAAAATAATTTTTAAAGTAAAAAAATGTTCTTGATGTAATTTACTCACAGGGGATTATTCCACTATCCCCCTTCTTTTTTGATTTAAATAATATTAAGAGGCTTTTGGAAATCCTGCAGTGTGCTGAATTTTCAACTCCTTACAAAATTGCTGGAAATGATAGCTTGTGTCACTGAATAATTTTAATTGAGTAACAAATTTGTCATTTCTTCCATAGAGATTTTTAGATAAGATCTTAGCTAATTAGTGTCCTTTAATAACTTCTAAAAAGTTATATAAGGTTTTAAGACAATTTTTTTGTGTTTTTACTTTTTAAGACCTAATATATTGACTTTTTATTACAGTTTCTAAATACCTGAAGGGCATTTCCCTTTATTTCCTCCCAGAGTGATCTTTGAGCTGCAGTTAGGAAGTTTTTCTTTTAAAAACTTTTTTGAAACTGAGCAACAAACTTTGTTGCTTCTTGGATGCTGGCCAATGCTGCCATGCATACGTTCCAAGCAAAAGTAGCTTTCTTTTTATTTATGGTGTCTCATTAGTGGTGATATTTAATGCTTGAACAATGATTTTTACTTTTTTTTCTTTTTATTTATTTTATTACATACAGTTTTACTAAGATTAGTACATATATCTTTTTTTCCCCCTGCCCTTCCCCCCGCCTCCCCTACCTCCCAGTGTTTTGTATCCATTGGTTATGCTCAAATGCATGCATAAAAGTCCCTTGGCTGATCTGTTTGAACAATGATTTTTAGTTTACTTTGTAAGCAGTAGCAGAAGAGAATTTAAAATTTCTCCTTTTTTTCTTCTCATTTTATATATAACCTTCAAAAATTATATACTTTCAAAGTAGCCTTCAAACCTTCTGTTTATGTCCTTTAAAAATGCATTTTTTAGTCCTGACCAGTTTGGCTCAGTGGCTAGAACGTTGGCCTGTGGACTGAAAGGTCCCGGGTTCGATTCCAGTCTAGGGCATGTACCTTGGTTGTGGGCACATCCCCAGTAGGGGGTGTGCAGGAGGCAGCTGATCAATGTTTCTCTCTCATTGATGTTTCTACCTCTCTATCCCTCTCCCTTCTTCTCTGTAAAAAATCAATAAAATATATTTAAATAAATAAACAAATAAATAAATAAATAAATGCATTTTTACTGTAATAGTTTTTTTCTTTCTGTTTTTTACTTGTATATACCTTCAGTTATTTGTACAGAAATTTTTCCTCCTTTTTCTTTAAAATGTATATGCTGCCTTCTATTATTAAAACTATACATTTAAACCTTAATTCTCCAATGATAATTAGATTGAAATTTATCAGCATACCTTTTGTAATTATTCTAAAAGAGATTAATTAAATTTAAACCAATTTTTATATTAAAGATTTGATATTAAACATTTGGTTCAGACCATAGAATTAATCCTAATTTTAATTAATAATTATTTTTCTCAAAAATGAATTTCTAAACTTAATGTATTTTGTTATTACAACTATATAATTTCTCCCAATTTAATTTAAATTCTTAGAAGCTTTAAATATTAGGTAGCAAGTTAAATACTTAGTATTTCTTAATAATACTTTCACATTTTAAGAATATATTTCAAATAAAATACAAAGCATATTCAATTAATAGATTAAATTCTATCCTCTAGATTTTTCATATGAGGCAAATTTAGATTAATATTTTAATATATCATTATTTTAAAATACCTAGATAACTCATAATTTTTATTATTTAATTCAGCAATGTTCTAAAGTCTTAAGTTACCAAAGTCTTTGGAAAATTATGTTTCTGGCAAAAAGGCAGGGAGAGGGGAATTTTTAAAACCACAACATTTTTTTTAGAGATAACAGGTAAGGTTTCTGTTGCCACCACTGGCTTCTCTGCTTTTACAGGGAGAAAAGTGACTGGTCCGTTATCATTAATATATTACTGAAAAGCTTTACCACAAATTCTTTATTTTAGTTATTTTCATTATTTTGTTCTAATAACTTTAAGATTTCAAAGCCAATTACTGTCCTGGACATTTTCTTTTGGTAAATTCTGCAACAGAGCTAACTTATTGACTTTTAGTGGCTTCAATGTTAAAGTATTATTTTATTTTTATTTTGTTTTACAAAAACAGGAGTGCCTCCACGATTTGGGAGCCAACCTTGGAATGTGGTACATTATTATTCAAGAACTATCATTATTATGGAAACATTAATTATATTCTCCAAATGTAGTCCATATATTTTCTTTGTGTCATTTTTTTGGCCATCTTTTTAAAGAAAAAAACACTCTGGGTTTATTCTGTAGCATCCGTGAATAGATTGGGGCTCAAGAAGTTAACCAAAGTCGGGTGGAGCTAACATGTTTTCTTAAGCCTGTTTTTCTATTCATAAGTACAGAAATCCCAGATGCATTTCCAAATTCTGAGAAATATTTCATTTATCTAAATTTTAAATGACGGACTGCAAAATAAAAACATGGCAAAAATGAGACTTTAAATAACACCTTTGAGAGCGGGCTCCTATTTTACAGGATCGCCAAAAGAACTAGTAATTTTTTAATTACTTTTCTTTGTCTAGGGAATTTTCTTAGAACCTGTATTATTGTCCACATGTACCGCTCATATTCTTTCTCTCCCCATTCTGTTTGTTCTGGGGAAACTCAGAAATGGCCTGGCCATCTATCATTTATTTCTTATTAAATTAAAGCCATGCTTAATAAACTAACAATAAACAACAAAGAAAAACAATAATTAATAGATAAATACCCAATAATTTAATTTTTAATATCTAAGACATAAAAGACATTGAATCTGAATTGACTGAATCAGGAAGTGGGATGCTCGTGGCTTTCCCTAAGGCGCCACCTTGTGTCCTTCTTTGTTGCCTACATTTTTTTTTTATGTCCTGTTCTACCACAATTATAACACCTTTTATTCCCCACTATTACAGCGGCAGTGAGTAAATTTGCTTGAAAAATGTCTGACCCCACATTTTAACATGCTCGAATCATTTATGTAATGGTACTATTTTTTTCTCAGAGGCATCAGGCATATCTTACAATCAGCATTGGCATTTTCATAAGCTAATTGCTGAATTAAAATGTCTCCTGCTGCTGAGCTTTTTTCAAGTTTTGACCCACTCTTTCCCAACATCCAAGATTTAATGTACCTACTTCAAGAAAACAAGGGTTATTTTCTATAAAACATGCAAAAACTGTAAGAAAAAACCTTCTGAAACTTTAAATCCTTAAGCATGCAAACCAAAAGTCTACAATAAAGTTTCTTACTTTTTAACCAAATTCTGCCCCATTAGCCTGGCAAAAAAAAAAAAGAAAGAAAGAAAAAAAGTTCCCACCCTACTTACAGACCACGATGTCTGCAGCTGACCGTGGGCTTTGTGTGCGGTGAATTTCTCCACATATCTGGTGAATTCTTCACCACCTATCTGGTCAAATCTTCCCCATCTTGCCGGTGTAACTTCATTTTTCACTCTAGGTGAAGTCTTCTCCAGATAGATGTCCCTTGTCGAGGCGTCAGACATGTATCCATGTCCTGCGTGGTTCAGGGTTCAGGATCTGGAGAAGGACCCTGTTGAAATGACAGAGGTGAGACAAGAAATAATCATTTGGAAATTGGGGGGCCAGGCGGGAAGCCCAATGCAAGGGAAAGGACTTCCACTGGAGCTCAGGCCTTCCCAAACTTTTATTCAGTTTTGGATACACATCTAGCCTTTAGTCAGGCAGATAATTTCGGTAACAGACAATCTTAAAGGTCAGTAAATATTAGAAGATTTACTCTGAGACTATTTGGTCAGGAAATTGCTTGACCCCCCATTGTCTGGACTAAACGATTGGTGCTCAAAGTTCACCAACTTTCCGGAATCCTTGTTTGCACTTCTCTGATAGTGAAGACAATGAGTGACTTCCCAGAATTAAATGCTCATCTGAAATAGCATTGGCAAATATGTTCTTTCATTCAGTAGGCTTTCTTGTTGTTTTGTTGATGGTTTCTTTTGCTGCACAGAAACTTTTTATTTTGATGCAGTCCCATTTGTTTAATTTCTTCTTAGTTTCCATTGCCCTACGAGCTGTGTTATTAAAGATATTGCCAAGACATATGTCTGATATTTTGCTACCTGTGAGGTCTTCTAAGATTTTATGATTTTCCGTCTTACATTTAAGTCCTTTAGCTACTTCAAGTTTGTTTTTGTGTATGCTGTACTTAGTGATCTAGTTTCATTTTTTTGCATGTTCCTGACCAAATTTCCCAGCACCATTTATTGAAGAGACTGTTAGGAATCCATTGTATGCTCTTGCCACCTTTGTCAAATATTAATTGAGCATAATGACTTGGGTATATTTCTGGGTCCTCTGTTCTGTTCCATTGTGTATCTGTCTTTGTACCAGTATCAAGCAGTTTTAAGAACTGTGGCTTGGTAATACAGCTTAATATCTGGTATTGTGATCCCTCCTACTTTGTTTTTCTTTCTCAGGATCGCTGCAGCTATTGACGGTCTTTTTTTATTCCAGATGAATTTTTGGAGAGTTTGTTCTAGATTTTAGAAATATACCATTGATATTTTAATGGAGGTTTCATTGAATCTATAAATTGCTTTGGGTACTATGGACATTTTAATGGTGTTGATTTTACCCATCCGTGAACATGGTATGTTCTTCCATTTGTTTATGTCTTCCTCTTTCTTTTTTTTTCAATGTTTTGTAGTTTTCAGAGTACAGGTCTTTTACCTCCTTAATTAAGTTTATTCCTAGGTATCTTAATTTTTGTTGCAATGGTAAACATGATTTTTTTTTTGGTTTTTCTTTCTGTGAGGTCATTATTGGAGTATAAAAAAGCAATAGATTTCTGTATCCTGTTACATTGCCAAATTCATTTATTAAGTCTAGTAGTTTTTCGATGGAGTCTTTGGGGTTTTCTATATATAATTCATGTGGTCTAGGAAAAATGACTGTTTTACTTCTTCAACTCTACTTTGAATGCCTTTTATTTCTTCTTGTCTTATCACTATGGCTAGCATTGCCAGTACTATATGTAATAAGAGTGGTGAAAGTGGGCATCCCTGTCTTGTTCCTGTTCTTAGGGGAAATTAATTTAGTTTTGCCCATTGAGTATAATGTGGGTTGTAGGTTTGTCATATAAAGCTCTTATTATGTTGAGGTATGATCCCTCTATTCCCACTTTGCTGAGAGTTTATCAAGAAAGGATGTTGGAATTTCAAATGTTTTTTTCTGCATGGATTGATATGATTATGTAATTTTTGTCTGTCAATTTGTTTATGTGATGTACCACATTTATTGCTTTGTGGATATTGTACAATCCTTGCATCCCAGGAATAAATCCCACTTGGTCATGATGTATGATCCTTCAGATGTTTGCTGGATCTGATTTGCTAGAATTTTGTTGAGGATTTTAGCATGTATGTTCATCAAGGACATTGGACTGTAGTTCTCTTTCTTTGTGATGTCTTTATCTGGTTTTGGGATTAGGGTAATGCTGGCTTCATAGAAAGAGCTTGGAAGTGTGCCTTCCTCTTGAATTTTTTGGAATAGTATGAGGAAGATAGGTTTTATTTCTTCTTTGAATGTTTGGTGAAAGTACTCTGTGAAACCATCTAGTTCAGTGCTTTTGTTTGATGGAATATTTTGATTACTACTTTAATTTCTTTTGTAGTTAATGGCCTATTCAGGTTTTTTTATTCTTCCTGATTCAGTTTTAGAAGCTTGTTTTTTTCTAAAAAAATATGTCCATTTCATCTATGGCGTCCAGTTTGTTGGGATAGAATTGTTCATAGTATTTTTTTCATAATCCTTTGTATTTCTGTGGGGTTGGTTGTTGTTTCACCTCTTTCATTTCTGATTTTGATTATTTTGCTCTTCACTCTTTACTTTTTGGTGAGCCTGGATAGAGGTTCATCAAGCTTGTTTATCGTTTCTAACAAGCTCTTGGTTTTATTGATCTCTTGTATTGTTTATTTATTTTATCTCTATATCATTTATTTTTGCTCTGATCTTTATTATTTCCTTTCTTCTGCTTACTTTGGGCTTTTCTTCTTGCTCTGTTTCTAATTCTTTGAGTTGCATGGTTAGATAATTTATTAAGATTTTGTTTTCTTGTATTTTGCAGTAGGTCTGTAGAGCTATGAGCTTAGTTCTCAGGACTGCTTTCACTGTGTTCCATAGATTTTGGATTGTTGTGATTTCATTGTTGTTTGTTACCAGGATGCTTTTTTATTTCCTCTTTGATCCCTTTGTAACTCAATCGTTGTTTAATAGCATGCTATTTAGCCTCCACATGTTTAAATTTTTTTCACTGTTTTTATTGTAGTTGATTTCTAATTTTATGCCTTTGTAATCTGAGAAGATGCTTGATATGATTTCTATCTTCTTGAATTTGAAGAGACTTTGCCTGTGTCTCAATATGTGGTCTATCTTTGAAAATGACCCTGTTGCACTATAGAAAAATGTATATTCTGTAGCTTTGAGGTGAAATGTTCTGAAGATGTCCATTAAGTCCATTTGCTCTACTGAGTCATTTAAAATTGCTGTTTCTTTGCTGAGCTTTTGTTTAGAGGATTTATCCAGTGTTGTCAATGGGGTGTTAAAGTCCCCTACTACAATTGTATTGATGTCAATTTCTCCCTTGATATCTTCCAGAAGTTTTCTTTTTAATGTATTTGTGTGTTCCTGTATTGGGTGCATATATATTTACCAGAGTTATACCCTCTTGTTGAATTGCTCCCTTTAGTATTATGGAGTGGCCTTTCTTATTTCTTGATATGACCTCCATTTTCACGCCTGATTTGTCAGATATATGTATTGCTACCTCGCTTTTTTTTTTTAATTTCCATTCGCCTGAAACATATTTTTTCATCCCTTCACTATCAATCTGTATGTGTCCTTTGTTCTGAGTTAGGTCTCTTGTAGACAGCTGAGGTATTGGTCATGTATTTTTATCCATTCAGCTACCTTATGTCTTTTGACTGGAGCATTTAATCCATTTACATTAAGGTTATTATTGATAGGTACTTTTTTGCTGCCATTTTTACTCTTTATGCCTATGTTCCGTCTTCCCTTCCCATTTTGTCTTTTAACAGCAGTCCCGTTCTTGCATTGGTGCTTTGGTGGTAATAAACTGCCTGAGCCTTTTTTGTCTGTGAAGTTCCTGATTTCACTTCAATTTTGAATGATATCCTTGCTGGGTATAGTGCTCTTGGATTCAGTCCCTTGCTTTGCATCATTTTGTATATTTCATTCCATTCCCTTCTGGCCTGATGTGTTTCTGTTGAGAAATCAGTTGATAGTCTAATGCCAGATCCCTTGTAGGTAACTTTCGGTCTCATTTTGGCAGCCTATAAGATTCTTACTTTGTCATTGATGTTTCCCAAGTTAATTATGAAGTTCCTTAGTGTCAGTCTTCTTGGGTTCATCTTATTTGGGACTCTATGAGCTTCTTGGACTTGTGTAAGTTTTTCTTCCCAATATCAGGGAAGTTCTGTCGTTATTTCCTCAAACAGGTTTTTTGAGTTTCCTCTCCTTTTGGCACCCCTATTTTGCAGGTGTTGTTTTTTTGTTTTTGTTTTTTCATGTTATCCCAAAGCTCTGTAAGGCTGCCCTACTGTTTTTTAAGTATTTTTTCCAGTTGCTGCTCTGCTGGGATGTTTTCTTCTCCTTGTTTTATAGCTCACTGGTGCGGTCCTCTGCTTCTTCTAGTCTACTTTTGATGCTTTCTGTTGTGTTTTTTATTGCAGTAAAGTTATTCTTCATTTCTTCTTGGTTGTTCTTCATTTCCTCTTGGTTCTTACACATGTTGGTGAATTTATCTTCCATCCTTTTCAGTGTCCTTATGACCATTGCTCTGAATTATTTCTCTAACAAATTGCTTGCTTCTATTTCATTAACTTCCTTTTCCAGTAATTACTCCTCTTCTTTGGTATGGGTGCTGTTTTTGTGTGTGTGTTTTTTTGTTTGTTTGTTTGTCTTTCCATTTTTTCTCTTTTCAAAGTGTCTGGTTATGTGGCTCACTCTCTATATTGACCAAATGGCACAAAATACAACTCGACAAGACAAGACACAGAGAGAACAAAACATTAGTGAATTCACATCACAGAAAACCCCAAATTAAGGTGACCTTCAGAGAAAAGGGAATTAGGGGAGAGAAGAGAGCCCAAAAATGATATTGAGAAAAGGAAAAAAGGTAAGAGAGAAAAGAAAAAGTAGAAAAAAGAAGGAGAAAAATATATGTGTACCTGGGGAAGACTTCATAAAACCAAAAACTAAAGCAGAAAATGTAAACAACAAACACCCAGAAAAAAAGGAGAGGAGCCGAATCTGAAGAGGCAGAGCTTATTTTCAGAAGGTAAAGTAAAGGAATTGTATGAATGGGGAAATGGCCAGGACTCAGTATAGAGGAGGTAGAAAGAAGATGAGTGTGTAAGAAGAAAAGTAAAAAACAAAATACTCAATTAAAAAAATTTCCCCTTTTTAAAATCTTTCTATGTATTTATGTAATTTTGGAAAAGAATAGGGTAGGGCACAGATAGGCCTTAGTTTGGTGAGTGAAATTAATTAAGTTGTTAGTAGAAGAGAACAAGCAAGAAAAGGAAAAAACAAAAGCATAAAATAAAAAGCAAAATAAAAACAAACAAACAAACAAACAAGCAACAACAAGAAGAAAAAAATTGGCACACAAAGAAAGAGAAAATAGAAGGGTGCATGGACTTGGAGCAGGGGAAAAGAAATTAGATATCTGAGTAAGCCAACAGAGACCACTAAAATAGTAATGTGTCAATAAGAAGATCAATTTTTAACAAGGAGTAAAAAGAAAGGAGAGAGAAAAACTAAAGCAAGAACAGGAAAAGAGAAACAGGAATTAAAAAGGGGGACGTGCAGAAAAAGTGTTGGCATAAAGGAAAAAATGAGAGAGTAAAATAATGATAAATATAATAATAAAGTAAAAATAGAATGTAGAACACTAATAAAAGAAAGAATGATAATCTATATAAAAGCATAAGCAACAGTCTGACCAGCCAACTGGTTGGTAGCTACGCTGTGCACCGACCACCAAGGGGCAGACACTCAATGCTGGAGCTGCTGAGCAACAGCAACTTTGCAGAGTGCCCTCTTGCACTCCAGGACCCCTTGGGGGATTTCAGACTGCTGGCCTCAGCCAGATCCCCATAGGCCAGGCCAAGGGATTCTGGCAGTGCATGAATGCATGCACCAGTCCTCTAGTGATAACCTAATATAATAAAAGAGTAATATGCAAATTGACCATCATTCCAAGACACCTAAGCCACACCCACCAGCCAAGCCACACCTCCAAGCCAATAAGAGGGGCTGTATGCAAATTAACCCAGCCAAAATGGAGGACGGCAGCCATAGAGCTAGAGTAAACAACAGGCTTCCATTGCAACTGCCTGCCTAGGCTGGTTGGGCTTCTGCTCACAGTAACAATGTTTCAATTATAGAAGATAAATAAACCCCAGAAACCTGATTCCAGCCAACCTCACTGGGACCTTGGGTCAATGGGAGCTGTGGGAAACCTGAAAGCCTGAAAACAGCCCTCAGCCCCTCACCCAGGCTGGCCAAACCCCAATGGGGTGAGGGTTCCCACTGGGGGGGCTTGGCCAGCCTGCAAACAGCCTTCAGCCCCTGACCTGGCTCACCAGCAGGTGGACATCCCCCAAGGGGTCCCAGACTGCAAGAGGGCACAGGCTGGCCTAAGGGACCCCCACGCCCCTGCCCTGAGTGCACAAATTTTTGTGCACCATGCTCCTAGTAATAAATAATTATATATATATATATATATATATATATATATATATATATATATCCTATATAATAAAAACATAGTATGCAAATTGTCCTCTAGATCAGAGTTGTCCAGAAATTTGTCCAGTGGGTGGGGATGGCCAGGGGAAGAGAGGGTGGGCCTGGCAGGCAGCCTGCAGCCACTAGGGACCCTACCAATGCACAGATTTCATGCAATGGGACTTTAGTATAAAATAAAGAAAGAAAAGAAAATTTTAGTTTCTTAAGTAAAAGATTGTTTTAAAAGTGAAATAGTGAAGTTCATTCACTTCAGCTGAATATTTAATGTCCCATGGGGGCTGGTCTAAGACCCCTTTCCACTGTTCTGTCTGCCACATCTCAGATTCTTGTTAGATAGTCAGCACTATGTTGAAGCTCCCAGTGGTCCACCACTCCTCTGTGTCAGATGTCACTGCATTGTTTTCAGCCAGCAGGATCAATTTGCCTGCTTTGTTTTTCTGCCTGCTTTCAGTGGTATATACACAAGTGTCTATTTCTGACACAGCCTGTAGGTGGCAGTGTTTCTGTATTAGTTTCTGGGACAAAATGGTCCCTCAACTAAGTCCCTGAGGCTCCCAGTGGGTATTTTGAATCTTTGTTTCCCTGCCAAGATCAAGGCTGGGTGCGTCTGTGCTGCTAGAAGGGGCCTGGTCTCCAGGAGAAAAATGTCTGTTCAGGGTTGAAGGGAAAGACTTATCCCAGAGCTGGCTTCCTGATCATCTCTCCCTATTTTGTTCCCCAGTTTCCACAAAACCACCTTCCCCTGCACTGCAATCTAGGTGAGTGTTTGTGATGGAAAGATTCTGAGTAACGGTAAGGAAATTATAAAGATATGGCAACCACGCAGCTGCGCAACTCTCTCCCCCAGGCACTGAATGGACAGTGCAGAGCTTCATACTACCTTTCTACACATAGCCTCCCACAGCCATGAGTTTAGAACTAGAGTCCCCTGCTGCCAGCAGCCCTGTAGAAGTCCTTCCATAGTCAAATGCTATACGTGTCCCCCATGTGCGCGGACTTAGTGCAGTGCAGTCTCCCTCTGACACTAGTCCCAGTTATGTGTGTTTCTCCCTCCAGCCTAGATCCTTATTCCACCGGTCTCCCAGCTACTTCTGACCTTTTTGTTCATGAATTGTCTCTCCAGCTGTGTTTAATTCACCAATTCCAGGTAGATATTATTCAATTCAGCTGTTTCTTTTATCTGTTCCATAAGAAGGCATCAGACCCATCTGCCATTCTGCCACCATTTTGTTTCCCCTGAACAAACTTTTTAGGAGCCCGTGGTCAGGGATGCTGGAATCTTGGTGTTCGTGGGTTCCAGCCAAGACAGCTGGTCCCTGGTTGATGTGGCTGTAGCATCTCAGGTGGTGTCCAATGTCTTCCTGGGTGGAGTTGAAGCTGGGCTCTCAGTCACAGCCACTCTCCCCTTCAAGATGGTGCAGTCTTTGCAGCAGAGCTGACTGACCCAGGAGAGATTTCAGCAGTAGTAGAGGCTGCCGGGCTAGGGGAACTTGGTCCACCTACAATACATCATCTGTATTGCATGTTTGTATTGCACAACAGATCAAGTCTCCTTCCACCATCATATATATCCCAACAGTCCTATGGAACATAACTGTCTCTTACTCACACATACACACACGCCCCACACATACATACACTCCCCTTTCATTCTTTCACTCATTCACACTCTCTTTCTCACTGCCATCCTACCTGCGACCATCTTTGATGCTCAATTTTTTAAACATTTTTTTATGTCCAACTTCTGCTAAACACTGCAGCAATGACTTTTAAAAATAAGTTGATTCAATTGTCTTAAACTCGCTTTAAGGACACTTGGAAAACTTCTAGTAGATGCCGCATTACATACATGAAGGAATTTAACCTCATATTTTTGTTTTCTGGCTATGTAGCAATTAAACATGAGTGGATTAGTTAAACATATTAATAAAGACACTACATTTTTGCTGTCATAATAATATCAGTTCATGATAAAGTAAAAAGAACATTGGACAATGAAATACAAAATATGAGGATTTATTCTTTTACATAAAGACTCTATGGCTGGGCCCTATTATCAGGGAACATACATTTACATTGAAGAGCTAACATATGAACAATACCATGAATAATAGAAACTCAATACCATGAAACAGCATACAAATAGAAACTCAATACCATGAAGCAGCATACAACAAGGGGAAAGGAAAGGTAGATATTGTTTAGGGAAGACTGCCTTGAGTTGGGCATTAAGGAAAGCATATGAATTAATTTTGAAGAAAGAAAAGGAAAGACATTTTTTAATAAAGTAAACATAGAGAATAAGCATGACAAGAAACGGAGTATGGGTTATTGTAAAATTTGACACAACTTGACAGATACAGAAAATTAGGTGTCATAGGACAGAGAACTAAGAAGCACATGCTTGAGTGCAGCAAATAACTGAATTAAAATGTGTAGTTTTAAATTTTAATTCAAAAATATTTATTTATTTTTATATTTTATTGAAGTTATTGGAGTGACTTTGGTTAATAAAATTATATAGGTTTAAACTATGCAATCCTATAATACATCATCTGTATTACATGATTATCACACCAAGTCAAGTTTTCTTCTATCACCATATATATTTTTTAAATTTTAATTAGTTTTCAGAGAGAGAGGGAGAAAGAGAGACACATCAATGTGAGAGCATAACATGGATGGATTGCCTCCTTCACACTCCTTATTCAGGGATTGAGCCCTCAATTTAGACAGATTATCTGACCCAGAATCAGCAACCAAATCGGCAACCTTTTAGTGCAAGTGTCAATGCCTAACCAACTGAGCCATATATGCCAGGGCATCATATATTTCAAACTAAAATTTTTTTAATTAAAAATAAAAAATGGCATTTGTTTGCCAATATTATTTTATACTTTATTAATAAAAATTAAGGGATCCCATAACATATTTTATGCATTTTTGCCAATGTTAGAATCAATGAGAGAGCAAATGAACTAAGGAATCAATATTCAGTTAGAATTGCAAAATTATTTGCTCTTTCAAATACTAACTACAGTGGAAGAAATAAAAGTAGCAGGGACTGTAGTCACCACCTTTCTTGTGAGAATACATCACCATATGTCACTCTCTAACTTATACTTCCAATGTTCCTGTTGTAATGACACCAGCAGGAAGCTACATAAACTTATTCAACATTCTTAAAAGTCCTCCTAATAATGTGGCCCTGCTTTCAGAATTCTACACTTTGATCAGATACTTAAAGATTAAAACCTAGAAAGAAGAACAAAGTAGGTGGGATCACAATACCAGATTTCAAGCTGTATTATAAAGCCACTGTTCTTAAAACAGCTTGGTATTGGCACAAGAACATACATATAGATCAATGGAATAGAATAGAGAACCCATAAATTGACCCAAACTACTATGCCCAATTAATATTCGACAAAGGAGGCAAAAGCATACAATGGAGTCAAGACAATCTCTTCAATAAATGGTGTTGGGAAAATTGGACAGATACATGCAAAAAGATGAAACTAGACCACCAACTCACACCATACACAAAAATAAACTCAAAATGGATAAAGGACTTAAATGTAAGATGGGAAACCATAAAAATACTAGAGGAATACACAGGCAGCGAAATCGCAAACATGTGCTGAAGAAAGTTCTTCACTGATACTGTTCCTAGGGCAATAGAAATTAAAAAGAAAATAAACAAATGGGACTAAATGAAAATAAAAAGCTTTTGCACAGCAAAGGAAACCATCAACAAAACAACAAGAAAGCCCACTACATGGGAGAACATTTTTGCCAATGATATCACCGATAAGGGTTTAATATCCAACATTTACAGGGAACTCATACAACTTAACAAAAGGAAGATAAACAACCCAATGAAAAAATGGACAACGGACCTAAATAGACACTTTTCGAAAGAAGACATACAGAAGGCTGAAAGACATATGAAAACATGCTCAAAGTCACTAATCATCGGAGAGATGCAAATCGAAACAACAATGTGGTAGCATCTCACACCTGTCAAAATGGCTATCATCAACAAATCAACAAACAACTAGTGTTGGAGTGGATGTGGAGAAAAAGGAACCCTTGTTCACTGCTGGTGGGAATGCAGACTGGTGCAGCCACTGTGGAGAACAGTATAGAGTTTCCCCAAAAAACTAAAAATGGAACTCCCATTTGACTCAGTGATCCCACTTCTAAGAATATATCCCAAGAAGGTAGAAACACCAATCAGAAAGGATATATGTACCCCTATGTTCATAGCAGCACAATTTACCATAGCTAAGATCTGGAAACAGCCTAAGTGCCCATCAGCAGATGAGTGGATTAAAAAACTGTGGTACATCTTACACAATGGAATACTACGCTGTGGTAAAAAAAAAAAATAATTCTTGCCATTTGCAACAGCATGAATGGAACTGGAGAGCATTATACTAAGTGAAATAAGCCAGCTGGAGAAAGATAAATATCACATGATCTCACTCATTTGTGGAATATAGAGAGCAACATAGACTGATGAACAGGGACAGATCCAGAGACAGAGAAACAGCGATCAGTCTGTCAATCCCCAGAGGAAAAGTAGGAGAGGGAGGAGGTAAGTGGGAGAGATCAATCAAAGGACTTATATGCATACATATAAGCCAAACCAATGGACTCAGACAACAGGGGTATGAGAGCATGAGTTGCGGGGGGAGAGTTGGGGGTCATTGGGGAGATGAGGACACATTTGTAATACCTTGACCAATAAAGAAATAAAAAAAAGATTAAAACCATTTTCTGTATAATGTTTCTTCAATAGTTATATTAACAAAGTAATAAAATTAGAGAGCATAGAAAACATTATTAAATTGCTATTATAATTTTAATATCCACAGGATTTGAAATGAAAACTAAAATGTATATTGATAACAAGAAAACAAAACACATTAAAAGTTGAGAACCAGGAGAACCAAGATCGCATGTAGGTAAATGCTTGTATGCACCATCTACCATAACCACATCAAAATTACAACTAAAATACAGAGTAACCAACATCCAGAACTGCCTAAAAGCTGGCTAAATGGAAGTTCTACTTAGGGAAGTAAAGAAAAAAGCACATTTAGATGGAAGTGCAGGGGGGTGGAGGTGCAGAATGGGTTGGACTGACGTCCACATGTACCACTTTTTTTAATTGGGAGAGAGATTATCTCTGCAGAAGCCCCACTTGAGGAGTAAGGGGTTCCAGTCCCACATCAGACCCCCAGCACAGAATCCCAGAGATGGGAAAAGAAGACCCTGTAACTATGGGCTCTAAAAGCCAGTGGGGAGTGGGGCTCAGTGACACAGAGGCTAAGGGCTGGCACATGAACTGAACTTACAAGGTCCCACTTCCTCTGAACTCCAGCATTAAGGCTAGGCTCTGGGGGGACAAAGACATATAATAGGAGGAACTAGATTGTCTGGCATCAGGACAAGAACTCAGGGACAGCTTTCTTCTACACAGAGGTACTCACAAGGGTCACTTTTTCTATTCTAGGAACTCCCCTGTCACATGGCTAACTGGCAGTGATTTCTGTTTGCTCCATCCTGGTGATTCCCTGGAACACTGCCCCATCCAATTTTCAGCCCCACCCAACCTATTTTCAGTAGCTTTTGCATATGAATGGCCTGTCCTTGTACAGGCTTCAGACTTTGCTAAAATCTCTCAAACAAGCTGCAACTATATCAGGGAGCCCCAACTCTATCAATACAGGGCCCACTATCCAGCACTAGCACCACCCTTCCTTGCTTCACAACTGGGTCTCATCTGGGCACTGCCAAACCCAATACAAAGAGGAGGAATCTGCAGATCTCTCTGTAGCTCCTGCTGGGTGGCCCTAGACAGTGGCTGACTTTGCACCTTCCTGGAGACCCAAGAACAAGTGCACCCCATGGTCAGTGTCAGACCATAGCAGATTACAACTCTACACACCCATAAGTGCCACACTTCAGAGGCAGACTCAGTGAGCACCAAAGCCCCACTGAAGCAAGTCCTGCTCCATAGGGGTGTCTCCTACACAGCAGCTCTCCCACTGTAGTCACAACTGGACTTCACAGCCAATTGGCCTGGAGGTCAATTCCTCCTGGTGACACAAACAGCAATCAAGTCTCAACTACAACAAGACTGTGCCAGCCCACAAGGGGTCTCCTAGACTATTCAGCTCAGGTGACTGGGAAGGCTAAGCCATGGAGACCTGTAGGATACCTAGTACCCAAGTCCACTCTACCAACTCAAGTAGATATAGTAGCTCTGCCCAATATGTAGAAAAAACAAATAAACAAACATGGGGGAACTGCGAAAATGCAGAGACAAAGAAACATGTCACAACTGAAAGAAATGAAAGAAAGCAAACTACTGGATATAGAGTTCAAAACCACGGTTATAAGGATACTCAAGAATCTTCTAGAAACCTCCAAGGGACTTAGTGAGATTTTCAAGTATCTTAGTGAGAATGCCAAAAAAAATGGAAAAGGACCAGTCAGAAATTAAGCATACACTGACTGAAATAAAGAATATAAAGGATTCAACAGTAGAGTAGAGGATTCTGAAAATCAAATCAATGATTTTAAATAAGAGGAAGCAAAAACATCCAACCAAATGAGCAAAAAGAAATAAGAATCAAAAAATATGAAGATAGTATAAGGAGCCTCAAGGTCAACTTCAAGCATACCAACATTCGTATTATGGAGGTGCCAGGAGAAGAGAAAGTGCAAGATATTGAAAACATATTTGAAGAAATAATGACATTTTCCCTACCTGGTGTAAGAAATAGACTTACAAGTCCAGCAAGTACAGATAACCCCAAACAAAAGGCACCCAAAGAGGACCACACCAAAACACATCATAATTAAAATACCAAGGGCTACAGACACACAGAGAATCTTAAAAGCAGCAACTGAAAAGCAGTTAGTTACCTACAAGAGAGCACCCATATAACTATCAGCTGATTTCTCAATAGAAATTATGAAAGCCAGAAGGGAGTGGCAAGAAATATTCAATGTGATGAATAGCAGTACCTACAATCAAGATTACTCTACCCAGCAAATATATCATTTAGAATTAAAGATCAGATAAAGAGCTTTATAGACAATAAAAAGCTAAAAGAGTTCATTACCACCAAACCAGTATTACATGAAATGTTAAAAGGTCTTATGTAAGAAGAGGCAGGAAAAGAAGAAAAAAAGATTAAAAAATCAGCAATAAAAAGACTATATATATATATATATATATATATATATATATATATATATATCTCAACAATTGAACCTAAAGATCAATATACATGAATAAAAAATGTAATAAACAGAATAAACTGATGAATAAAATATAAATGGAGGCATGAAAATGGAACAAACTGACAATTCTCAGCAAGAAAAGATTAAAAAAATATTTTATACGCATATATGTTTTACATATGGACACAGACAAGAGGGTGGTGAAGACCTGGGGCTGGGAGGGAATCTGGTGGAGGGGGACAATGAAGAGAAAAAGAGGGATATCTGTAATATTCTAAAAAACAAAGATTTTTTTCTTTAAATTGAGAACCAAAAAAGTGTTAACTGTCATTCGTTAAGTATTTGATGTATATCTGCCTTAAAACTTAATATTGATACTTAAGTACAATAGTAATTTTATTTAAACAAATTTCTTTGTTGTATGTTTTACTTGACTTCTGAAATATATACGTCCTGTGATTTTTCTACTCCAGATGCATAAAAGGCATATATATTTTATTTTTTTAATATATATATTTTTTATTACATAAAGTGTTACAAAGATTAGTACATATCTCTTTATTTTCCTCTGCCCTTCCCCAAGCCTCCCCTACTCCTCAGTGTTTTGTGTCCATTGGTTATGCTTAAATGCATGCATAAAAGTCCTTTGGTTGATCTATTACCTGCCCCCCAACCCTTCCTGTCCTTGTTGCTATAATTTGACGGTCTGTTTCATGCAGCTTTACCTTTGTATCTATTTTTGTTCACCAGTTTATAATGGTTATTATTATCCATAGATGAGTGAGGACATGTGGTATTTTTTGTTCATTGACTGCCTTATTTCACTTAGCATTATGCTCTCCAGTTCCATCCATGCTGCTGCAAATAAGAACTCCCTTTTTACAGCAGCATAGTATTCCATTGTGTAGATGTACCACAGTTTTCTAATCCAATCATCTGCTGATGGACACTTACGCTGATGGTAAATTGTGCTGCTATGAAATAGGGGTGCATATATCCTTTCTGATTGGTGTTTCTGGTTTCCTGAGATATATTCCTAGAAGTGGGATAACTGGGTCAAATGGAAGTTCCATTTTTAGTTTTTTGAGGAGACTCCATATGGTTTTACACAGTGGCTGCACCACTCTGCATTCCCACCAGCAGTGCACGAGGGTTCCTTTTTCTCCACATCCTCTCCAGCACTTGTCCTTTGTTGATTTGTTGATGATAGCCATTCTGACAGGTGTGAGATGGTAACCTCATTGTTGTTTTGATTTGCATCTCTTGGATGATGAGTGACTTTGAGTATGTTTTCATATGTCTCTCAGCCTTATTTATGTCCTCTTTTGAAAAGTGTCTATTTAGGTCCATTGCTCATTTTTTCATTGGGTTGTTTATCTTCCTTTTGTTAAGTTGTATGAGTTCCCTGTAAATGTTGGAGATGAAACCTTTATCAGAGATATCATTGGCAAATATATTATCCCATGCAGTGGGTTTTCTTGTTGTTTTGTTGATGGTTTCTTCTGCTGTGCAGAAGCTTTTTATTTTGATATAGTCCCATTTGTTTATTTTCTGTTTAGCTTCCATTGCCCTAGGAGCTGGGTCAGTGAAAAAATTCTTTCGGCCTATGTCTGAGATTTTGCTACATGTGGAATCCTCTAGTATTTTTATGGTTTCCTTTCTTACGTTTAAATCCTTTATCCATTTTGAGTTAATTTTTGTGTATGGTGTAAGTTGGTGGTCTAGTTTCATTTTTTTTTTTTGCATGTGTCTAACCAAATTTCCCAGCACCATTTATTGAAGAGACTGTTTTGTCTACATTGTATGGTTTTTCCTCCTTTGTCAAATATTAATTGAGTGTAGTGGTTTGAGTCAATTTCTGGGTTCTCTATTCTATTCCATTGGTCTACATGTCTGTTCCTGTGTCAGTACCAAGTAGTTTTGAGAACAGTGGCTTTATAATACAGCTTGATATCTGGAATTGAGACCCCTCCTACGTTGCTCTTCTTTTGCAGGATCACTGCAGCTATTGGGGATTTTTTTTTAATTCCAGATGAATTTTTGAAGAGTTCCTTCTAGATCTGTGAAATATGCTGTTGGTATTTTAATGGGGAGTGCATTGAATCTATAGATTGCTTTGGGTAGTATGGACATTTTGATGATATTGATTCTACAAATTCATGAACACAGAATGTTCTTCCATCTGTTTATGTCTTCCTCTATCTCTTTTTTCAGTGTACTGTAGTTTTCTGAGTATAGGTCTTTTATGTCCTTTGTTAAGCTTATTCCTAGGTATCTTAACTTTTTGGTCCAATGGTAAATGGCATTGTTTTTTAAATTTCTCTTTCTGTAAGTTCACTATTGGCATATAAAAATGCCATAGATTTCTTGGTGTTAATTTTGTATCCTACTACATTACCATATTCATTTATTATGTCTAATAATTTTTTGATGGAGTCTTTAAGGTTTTCTAAGTACAGTATCATGTCATGTGCGAATAATGACAATTTTACTTCTTCTTTTCCAATTTGGGTGCTTTTTATTTCTTCTTCTTGCCTGATTGCATTGGCTAGCACTTCCAGTACTATGTTGAACAGGAGTAGTGAAAGTGGTCATCCCTGTATTATCCCTTTTCTTAAGGGAAACGGTTTTAGTTTTTACCCTTTGAGTATGATTTTGACTGTGAGTTTATCATATAAGGCTTTTATTATGTTGAGGTATGATCCCTATATTCCCACTTTGCTGAGAGATTTTATCAAGAAAGGGTATTGTATTTTGTCAAAAGCCTTTTCTGCATCAATCAATATGATTATGTTATTTTTGTCTCTCAATTTGTTTATGTGATGTATCATGTTTATTGATTTGCAGATATTGTACCAGCCTTGAATTCCTGGAATAAATACCACTTGGTCATGGTGCATGATCTTTCTAATATAATGCTGGATCTGATTTGCTAGAATTTTGTTGAGGATTTTAGCATCTATTCATCAGGATTTTAGCATCTATTCATCAGGGATGAATAGCAGGGATTTTAGCATCTATTCATCATCTGTTCATCAGGGATATTGGCCTGTAATTCTCTTTCCTTGTGGTGTCTTTATCTGGTTTTGGCATTAGGGTGTTCCTGGATTCATGGAAGGACCTTGGAAGTGGGCCTTCATCTTGAATTTTTTGGCATAGTCTGAGAAGGATTGGCTTTAGTTCTTTGAATGTTCAGAAAAACTCCCCTGTGAATCCACCTGGTCCAGGGCTTTTGTTTGCTGGAAGCTTTGGATGATTGTTTCAATTTTTTCAGTAGTTATGGGTCTATTCAGGTTTTTTTATTCTTCCTGATTGAGCTTTAGAAGCTTGTATTTTTCTAGGAATATGTCCATTTCATCGAGGTTGTCCAGTTTGTTGGAGTAGAGTTGTTCATAGTATTTTTTGATAATCCTTTGTATATCGGTAGGGTCAGTTGTTATTTAACCTCTTTCATTTCTGATTTTGTTTATTTGGGTCCTCTCTCTTTGTTTCTTGGTAAGTCTGGCGAGGGGTTCATCAATCTGGTTAATTCTTTCAAAGAACTAGCTCTTGGTTTCATTGATCTTTTGTATTTTTTGTCTCAATGTCATTTATTTCTGCTCTGATCTTTATTATTTCCTTTCTTAAGGATACTGTGGGCTTTTCTTGTTGCTCTCTTTCTAACTCTTTGAGTTGTAGAGTTAGGTCATTTATTACTAGTTTCTCTTGTTTTTTTTTAGGTAAGCCTGTAGAGCTATGAACTTTTCTCCCAGGACTGCTTTCATTGTGTCCCATAGATTTTGGATTGTTGTGTTTTCATTGTCATTTGTTTCCAGGATGCTTTTTATTTCTTCTTTGATCTCTCTGATAACCCACTCATTGTTTAATAACTTGCTATTTACCCTCCAAGTGATTGATTTTTTTCAATATTTTTATTGTAGCTGATTTCTAGTTTTATGCCATTATGATCTGAGAAGATGCTTGTTATGATTTCTAGTCTCTTGAATTTGAAGAGACTTTGCCTGTGTCCTAATATATGGTCTATCTTTGAAAATGTCCCATGTGCACTGGAGAAGAATGTATATTCTGTAGCTTTGGGGTGAAATATTCTGAAGATGTCAATTAAGTCCATCTGATCTAGTGAGTCATTTAGGATTGCTGTTTCTTTGCTGATTTTTAGTTTAGAGGATATATCCAGTGGTGTCAGTGGGGTATTAAAGTCCCCTACTATGAATGTATTGCTATCAATCCTCCCTTGATGTCTTCCAGAAGTTGTTTTATGTATTTGGGTGCTCATGTATTGGGTGCATGTATGTTTACCAGAGTTATATCTTCTTGCTGAATTGCTCCCTTTAGTATTATGTAGTGGTCTTCCTTACCTCTTGTTATGGCCTTTACTTTGAGGTCTATTTTGTCATATATAAGTATCACAACTCCAGCTTTTTTCCCATTTCCATTTGCCTGAAAATTTTTTTTCCATTCCTTCACTCTCAGTCTCTTTGAATCCTTTGTTCTGATGTGGGTCTCTTATAGACAGCAGATAAGTGGGTCCTGTTTTCTTATCCATTGAGCTACCTCATGTCTTTTGATTGGTGCATTAATTCCATTTACATTTAATGTTATTATTGTAAAGTACTTGTTTGTGGTCATTTTTATCCTTAATGTTTGTGTTTCTTCTTGTCTTTCTGTTTCTTCTTTTTACAGCAGTCCCTTTAGCATTTCTTGCATTGCTGGCTTGGCAGTAATAAACTCTTTTGGCCCTTTTTTGTCTGTCAAGCTTCTGATTCCACCTTCAATTTTGAATGATAGCCTTGCTGGGTATAGTATTCTTGGATTCATTCCCTTGCTTTGCATCACTTTGTATATTTCATTCCATCCCTTCTTGCCTGATGTGTTTTTGTTAAGAAGTCAGCTGATATTCTAATAGGAGATCCCTTGTAGGTAATTTTCTGTTTCTCTCTGGCAGACTTTAAGATTCTTTGGTGTTTGTCAGTTTAATTATGTTGTGTTTTGGTATTGGTCTTTTGGGGTTCAACTTATTTGGCACTCTGTGTGCTTCTTGGACATGTGTATTTTTTTCCTTGCCAATATCAGGGAAGTTTTCTGTCATTATTTCTTCAAACAGGTTTTCTATTCCTTGCTTCTCCTCCTCTCCTTCTGTAACCCGTATTAAGCGCATGTTGTTTCGTTTTGTGTTGTCCCAGAGCTCTCGTAGGCTCTCCTCTTGCTTTTTAAGTTGTTTTTTTTTTTTTTCCAAATGCTGGTATGTTTGTATGTTTTTTTCCTACTTTGTCTTCTAATTCATTGATGCGGTCTTCAGCCTCTTCCAGTCTACTATTTAATCCTTCCATTGTGTTCTTTATTGCAGCTATGTCGTTCTTCCTTTCCTCTTGGTTCCTTTTCATATTGATTACATTCTCATTCAGCTCCTTATAATTCTCATTGAGTTGTGTGTATTTGTCTTCCAGTCATTTGAGCATCCTTATAACCATTACTCTGAATTCTTTCTCTGATAAGTTAGTAGCCTCTATTTCACTTAATTCCATTTCTGGTGATTCCTCTTTTTCTTTCCTCTGTGGATTGCTTTTTTGTCTTCCCATGTTTTGCTGTAATGTTTTAATTGTAGCTCCAATTGCTTTGCTACCCAGTTTCTTTTGGGGATGGTGGTACTGGTGTGACCTCTCAGGTCTTCTGAGTTTGGCAGTCTAGTATAGCTCCCTACTTGAGCTATTTGGGATCTCTTGATGTAGGTCTGCGAGCTGGAAAGGCGCAACTGAGGTGTCTAGAAGTCAGCAGCCATGGAGGCGGTGTCCCAATTTTTGCTGTCTTGTGCCTTTAGTTGAAATCATGCATGCCCAGTGGGGACTCACAGTGGTACCCCGGAACCGTCTGTTTGGGTGTTGGGGCTGAGGAGGCCTGGGTTCTGGAAAGGTGTGACTGTGGTGTCCAAAGTTCTGTAGTTGTGAGGTAGACAGAAAATCACACCCAGCTGGGGCTCTCAGTGTCTCCCAAGAGAAGTCCATGGAGCTGCACACCTGGACGAACTTTGCGCAGATACATGTGACTGCACTAAGCTGGGTCCCACAGTGGATTCCCAGAGAAGTCTGTTGCACCGCGCACCTGGGCAACCTGTGTGCAGCTATGCGTGAGTGTGAGGGGCTGGGAGCTGGAGATGCGCGAATGCGAGTTCAGAGGTTTGCTGCTGGGCTGGGGCAGACTGCACTTACTGCTGCAGGCACCATGCTCCATTGGCGGTGGAGATCCTGGGGTTTTTTTTGTTTTGTTTTGTTTTGTTTTTTTTGCAGGAGTGGCTGCCAAGTCACACAGGCAGTTTCCCAGGCCTGTCTGGGTGGTGGTGCTGATGAGTTCTTAGAAGAGGCCGCTCTCCCCTTCAAGATGGTGTGGGCTCCATGCCAAAGTCCTGCAGTCCACACTCTGGGCAGTGTTTGCAGTGGTGGCAGCCTCTTCCTGTCCCAGAGAGCTTGGTCTGCCAGTTCCTGCTGCTTCTGCCGGATTTAACTGTCCCTCACTCGCTCACACACACACCACACACCTCCACACACTCTCTTTACATCCACTCACTCACTCCCTATCCCTCACCTCCTTCCTGCCAACTACCATTTTTTTCTGACTTCAACATATATAATTTAGGTACAGAAGCAAGGGTTTGCTAATTGCATAAAAATATTTTGTTGGACTTTTGAATGACTTCATATATTGCAAAAACCATTTTATTTTTTACTTCAACATAGTGAAAATACATTCAAAATGTAATCCTATATAATAAAAGCCTCATATGCAAGTTTCCCCCTCAACTGTGAGTTCGACCATTTACTATGATGTGTGCTGACCACCAAAGGGGTGGTATGGAACATGGTGGGCATCAGCGACACCACTCTGGCAGCGGGCGGCAATGAAAGTGCTGCCAACCCGATGGTCCCTTGATGAGGGTGGGACTGCAGTGGAATTGTGGAGCAGGTGAGTGGGAAACACCAGGCCAAGGCGAGTGCAAGCAGGGGGCCAATCACCCTGCAGATGGTGACTAGCATCAGTAGCATCCAAAGCACTGAGGGAGCTTTGTGGGAGGAGGAGCTGGCACTGACCAATCGCCCTGCAGATGGTAACTTGTGGCTGGCAGGCCCTGATCACCCAGTTGGGTCTGGGATGGGAAAGTAGGAGTGGGTGGCAGTGACCAACCTCCCATATTGCCTGGGCAGGGGGCTGCTGCCTCTCACCAGCTACCTGGGGACCAGGGTAATGGTGATGGAAGTCTGGTAAGAATGCTGGGTGTCCACCAAGCTAACTTCCTCTGCTACTCTTCCCTGGGATGCCATGCCTCACATGTCAGGGAAGTCCCCATGTTCAGGTGCCAGGTGCCCACAAGGAGCCCACCCTACACCCATGTTACCTCTTTTGGTGAGCAGGGCCACAGCCACTGGGCCTACAGAGGCTGGTTGGATTCCCTATGTGTTCATGCAGGAGCCAGTTTATGAGGCTGGCCAGGAGAGAGCGCCCTGCCTGCCTGGATTCTGTGCAGCACTGCTAGAGGCCCATGCTGCACCCCAGCCCACAGCGTCTGGCATGCTCATCACATCTCTGTGTGGGGACTCAGGCACCATAAGTCAGGCAGAGGGGGACATGTGGAGGGCTAGAAGCCCATGGACCTGCCCTTATATGCCAGATGCTCAAGCTTCAATCACAGGCCAGGCCTAAGGACTGCATCCATGCATGAATTTCATGCACCAAGCCTCTAGCAGTAACATAATCTTAGATTCAAATGAAGAGGTTTCATCACTAGGCATTCTACTTTTATCTTCACTTTTATCTATTTGGAATACATAGAAGATCAACTCTTAGAAAGTTCCAAGAGTTTGAAGAGGGTTTTGTTTTGTTTTTAAATAATTTTATTAAATAGATGGGTCTGTGTATATATTATTTTTAATCCTCACTGGAGGATTTTTTCCCCTCATTGATTTTCAGAAAGAGTGGAAAGGATGGGGGGGGGGGATGGGAAAGTAAGAGAGAGACATATAAATTGGTCAGCCCTCCAGAATAGATCCCATGATTCTTCAGTGCAAGACCCTACTGTAACCATTGAGCCACGCTATCCAGGGCTTGAGGAGGTTTAATTTTTTTAAAAATCCACAATTTTTTAAATGGTCAATATTAGATATATCATTTTCAATAATAAAGCACTTTGCTTTCTCCTTGGTATTATACCTTTACTACAGGCCTGGTGCACAACATTGATGTGCCGGTAGTGGGGGTGGTCCCTCAGTCTGGCCTGCACTCTTTTGCAGTCTGGGAGATGCAACTGATGGCTTAGGCATACAGGGAGCAGGTATAATCCGGCAGTCGGACATCCTTAGTGCTGCTGCAGAGGCAGGGAAGGCTCCTGCAACTGCCGCAGCACTCGCCAGCTGAGTGGTGCTCTCCCTGTGGGAGTCCACTGACCCCCCCAGGGGACAGCTCCTATGTTGAGCATCTGCCCCCTGTTGGTCAGTGCGTGTTATAGTGACCAGTTGTTCCACCATTTGGTAGATTTGCTTATTACGCTTTTATTATATAGGAGGATATATCTGTGAGCTCATAATGTTAAAAATATACAAATATTAAAATTTAGTAAATCTCTGGTTAAAAGTTTTCTCAATTAATACAAGTAATCAGTGACTTGTTTTAAATAATATTACAAAATAATATTACATAATATTAAATAATATTACAAAAGAATTATTTTTTTACTTTAGTAACAATATCTTTATTGCTTCCTTCCTACAACAGTAAAAACAATTTCAAAAACTAAAATTATCCTGTAATTTTACAAAATTATCAATGTAAGCCCCTGAGCATCTTTCTAATATGTAGTGGTCATTTGCCTTAAAAGACTCAGTTTTTGTGTTTTGAATAAAAATGTGCTCCTGGTTTTTAAAATGAAAATCTATCTGAAACTCACTCTGCATTCTTTATTCTTAGTCCAACTTTCAACAGAGATCTAATGGCAAATTGAATCACTATTTCAACCTCTTATACTCTCTCTTCATTATTATATTTAATCTCTTAAATTGGTTTCAATATTTCTAAGTTAACTTTAGAAATTTTCAATATATGATCATTCAAAATTGACCAACCTAAGTGGTGTAAGCTAATTTGAGATCAAAGAAGTGCCATTCAAAATTTTAAAAAATGTTAAGTACATGTCCTTTCAGCATATCCTCAGAAGCTTATGTCACTAGCAATGGATGATTTCCATTTAAAATAGACTGCTTTTTTATATAATTACATTTTCAATATACATGAATGATTTGTTTTTCTAAATTTATTTGTGCTGTTACTTATTTACAATGAAAGTAATTCTTACGAGTTCAGACTTTTATTCAAAGTTCACATTCCATTGTATTATATCAACTAGTTTGAACACTGTGTAATACTTGTATTTACTTATATATTCTCAGGAACTTAGGTTACATAAATATAACTAATATTAATTATTACAGTGCTTACCGTGTTTAATTAAATAAATCTCTATTTGTAAAATAAGGAAAAATATGTGTGACTAGTACTGCAAATTTCAGTTTTAAGTGAAAATGAATGTATTTTATACTAGTTCAAAGATACAGGAAAAAATTTATCTTGTGTATTATCTAATAGGCCCTCCAGAACTAAAGACCACAGGAGGTAAGGCTAACAAAATTAATATGCAAAGAAACTCAACACTAGGGACCTATAATTTTTCTTGCAAATGGTTGCTCTTTAAGGATGAAACAACACAAGACAATATCAATTTCTTTCTTTCTTTTCCAAATAGATAAAGCCCTTTAAAAAAATTTACACATGACAGCAGGTAGGAAAAATCTAGACAAGTGGATATTGCAAGTAGGGGGAATCCAAATTTAATTTGCCTACCATTTCACAAACTAATTTGAATTCATTGATATGTCTTTTAAAAAATCAACTTGGGAAGATATATTTAATTAATAAAGAATTAGCTATCTATCAGACTTGAAGTAAACACTTAGTAAACTTGGTGAGCTATTATATATTTATAAATTTGAAAGGGTCTACAAAAATAATGTCAGTAGAATTTATAAACATGAAAGGGTCTACAAAAATAATGTCAGTGGAATTTAACCTATAAAAATATTTATGAGCATATTGTCTGTAATTACTTGTTGGTGGAATTTAACTGATTAAAAATATTTATGCCTTATCCAGTTTTGCTCAGTGGATAGAGCATCAGCTTGCGAACTGAAGAGTCCCAAGTTTGATTCCGATCAAGGGCACATGCCACGGTTGCGGGCCCAATCCCCAGTAGGGAGCATGAAGGAGGCAGCTGATCAATGATTCTCTCTCATCATTGATGCTTCCATCTCTCTCTCCCTCTCTCTTCCTCTCTGAAATAAATAAAAATATATTTAAAAATATTTATGAGCATATTATCTGTAATTAATATAATATTAATTTGTTATTGATGACAAATAATCTAGGTAAATTAGTAAATAATCTTCCCATTCATTTTAAGTATTCACTCTCCCCAGATATTTAAAATGTCAAGCAGAAAATGATACATTAACATTTTAAACAATGCAATTTTCCTCAATCTTTAAATGAAGTAAATTAAAAACAAATTGCTTCTAGTTATGGAAATGGTTCATCTTTAAATGCTATTTTCATATTTTTTCTTAATCAGTTAGCGATATGTAGGCATTGTCTGTCATGTAGCAAAGAGCTCACTGTTATTCAAATATTTAAATGTATTCTTGTACCTGAGGAATAGTTTGGTGCTGTATTATTTCTTTCCATTTAAAACATATTAGTATCAAACAAACTTTAAAACTAACAAATCAGTCCAATATAATTTGAAATTTTAAAATCCGAGCTTTCAAGAGAGAAAAAAAATACAGTATGTCATCAAATATTTCATTTCAACTGTCTCTCAAAATTTGATTTTCTGATGTGTCCAAAAACTGATCTGTTGTAACAAGATAAAATAAATTATATGCTAACACTAAGGTAGGGAACACAATCATATGCCTTTTGATTGTGAATTCTTGTGTGAATAAATAGCCAAATTTAATTGTCTGATGATCTACATATTAAAGACCATTTAATGGAGCAGATTTAAAGATTTGTTCTTTTAAAAATTGGCTTTAAAATAATTGATACCACTCCTATTGAAACATAATATTTTTCTAGATGTAGCATAAATATATTTTAATTTTGGTACTCTTACTGATGAATTCATAATAAAAATATTAATATACTAGAATAATGTAGTGTAATCTCATGCTTTACAATAGTATACTAGAAAAGTCTAAATGACTCATACCCCAGGGAAGAATTGGTGCTATCAATTTAAATAGTTTAATATACATTTATTTAAGTATGAAGTTGCACTTTGCCCAAGGAATGAATATTTACATTGACAGCCTAATAAAATTTCTAAGTATTATAGTCATTTCCCCCATTTACTTACTAATCATATTTTAAAGTCATTCGTTTAGAGATACTAGAAAAGGCATGTAAACTAATTGTTTAGGAATACAATAATTATTTAGAGAATTAAATGTTGAATCTATTGCTATCTTATTTTCCATCATCAATATAGAGCTTTGATCTTTAGTCTTTCTTCTTAGAGCAAAAAAGTTCCTGGATTAATGGCTCTAAGTAAATGGTTCCATAAATAGAAATAACCAACACTATTTTAAATAAATAATATATATGATTAACATTATATAAAACAGTTCAAAGATAATATCCAAATTTCAAATCTTAAACTAAAAACCAATAGTGTTTTCTTATAAAATTATATATTAATTCTCTAAAACTTTATAATTGAAATTTCACACATTATGCTTTACTCTATTTTCATAATTTATGAACCTTGATAAATTTAATTGTAGACATCATAAAATTGAATTAGATCTCATGTAATCAAATTAGGTACATTATTTGCTGCAGTTATAAATATGGAAATCCAGTAAATAAACTATTTTCAGCTTTTCTAAGTAAACAGTTACAAATCCATTTTCTTTGTGTTTTGGGAAATATGGAAATTGCCCTAAAGAGTAAGTAGAATTTTTAAATAATTCACTACTTTAACATGTATCATTCATATGCTTTATTTTGCCCTCACCAAAAGTTATCTATTAGTCAGCCAAAAGCTACTCAAGTATCCACGTTATATGTAGTACATTTCTACGTTACTTGTAACCTATATTCTTCCTGAAATCTAGTGGAATTGCCAATGTGGAACATTTCAGCCAGTTACAGTGCCCCTTCCACTTTTTTATTTAGAAACTCATGGCTGGAGAATACAAATGCACTCACACATGAACACACACTCACACAGACACACAGAGTAATGATAAACGCTTAAGGATTGCTAAATGGTAATACCATTGGGTAAACTCAGCCTTCAGAAGGATTGGCTTTGGCCTCAGGAGGGTTTTAAAATTTCTCAATTTGCTTGCATCTAAGCAGGAATCCCTGGTTGGTCAATTTATTACAAGCCCATCATTTCCTGTGGGTTTATGTTTGGCACAGTTCACACAGTGCCAGGTGCATGCCATTATTTGAATTTGTTACCCTTGCTTTGGCCTGACAAAGTATTATGTTCTCACAAAAAGATTGAATTCTCCTGACTTAGAAAAGGCCCATTGTTTTCACTGCATTCTTTCTATGGACATCTTTTAGATTCAAAAATTATCCATTACTTCTTCCTAACCTTGAAAGTTGTCACAGTATGAAGACAACTTTACTTTCATTAATCTGCAATGTAGTTACCACAATCTGTTCAAAACTACCAACCATCCTAAATAAAAGAAACCAAAAAGGTACTTCCATGTGGAAATATAATTTATTATTACTGCATAACAATGGAAAGAGTAAACTCTAAAAGATATTATATGTCAATTGTTTATCAACTAGAACATTAAATTGTTTTTCCTTTAATAGAAAATATTAATAGCCATTTTTCATGTTGGAAGCAGTCAAATATTTTATCTTGATAAATAAGCTTTTTTATTATGAAATACCGTAACATTGTGTACTATCAACAATTTTAAGCTGCACTTAACAAAATAAATTCAGGAGTGTTTCAAAGTGTCTTGTTTTACTTTTTATTGGTTTTTGTTTTTATATTTTCTTATAGGGACTTGAAGAATCTCAGGGAATAATTGTAAAGCACTTTAACATGCAAAAATAAAGATGATAAAATCACAAATCACAAACTTTGCTTAGGTATACTCATAGCAATTCAAATATTACTGATCTTTTCAAATCTTTAAAAATAATAATTTATATTTGCATATAGCTTAACCTACTTATTTTATAATTCTGAAATATATTTTAAATTTGTCTGAGGACAATCAGACTTTCGTATGAGAAAAACATGTGTACACATCACACCATACTTTTATAGAGAAACTACAAAAAAGTCAGTATATTTTGTTAAAAGTACATTGATACATTTCATTATTTTTTCCAAATTCAAAGAAGAAATTGCCATGTTTAAACCATATTCATTTAGAGCTGAGAATGCAACATCCAATGGCTTTCTGAAATCATTTAGTATAAATGTGTTAAATCACAAAATTTGATTAAATAAATGTTATTGTTGGAACAATGTAATTTTCTTTTGTGATAAATTCCATTGACTTGCTATTTACTTTTCAAATGATTTTATTTGCCAAATTATATACCAAACAGTCCCGTGGGCGTACTAAATATATGAGGGCTAAAGAAAAAATGTGCATAGTTTTAGCACCAACTTTGTAAATTGCCTTAATAATAGCTGGTATAATATAATAGTATTTTCAACCAGTACTTTTAATTTCTAGCTCATAAAGCCTTTTCATTGAACCCCAAGGGTGTAACTATAAAAATAAGATTTAATTTTGTATATAATGTGGCCTAAATTAGCTTTGAAGCAATAAGAGAAACAAGCAGTTACAAAAGATACGCTAAAATTATTATAATTTGATGTGAATTTCTATAATAAAATTATTTCTATTGTAACAATTTGTAGTGAAAATTTAAGTTTATTCAGAATGCATCATTTAAATTTTATTAATTTAAAATAGTGACAAACGGATGGAAAATCTTCATGGACATATAAGAAAAAGAAACAATTGACCAAACATATTTACCCCATCCCCTTAAACTCCAAGATAGCCATAAAGGCCAGAGATACTGGCAGAATATGTTTTGCCACACTAATTTTCTGCTAATTATTTGCCCATTGAGACAAAGCAAAGAAAATTCAATATAGTTCTTTGTTTCCTGATATTTGTATATAAGGAATATAATACTTTTTTATGGTTGTATGGTGTTTTACAATTGGCAATGTTTATATTTGTGATTGTATTTTGCCCTGTATGAATGTTCATGGCAAATATTACTATCTCTATCTCATGGGTAAAAAAAGTTAGTATCTTGCCCAAGATTAGCATCTTTTAATGACTAACTTATATGCCACATACTCAGTATAATTTCTGAGATATGTAATAAAGTGACAATATTTAGTTCTAGGAAAAATTCAATTATTTTTATAGAATTGGACAATCAACTTTAATACACTATATTTTTTAGGCCACCAACCAATTCACATCAGTCACTAACAGTATTTAAAGTCTTTTATAAGTGTTTTATAACTTGTTCCTTTTTTACATTTATAAAATGAAAAATAGAAAAATATATTGAATAAGGCATGGAAATTCTGATTAAAGTGAATAATAACTATACAAATAGCTACACAATACAAGTATTTGATATTTGTTGATCTATATTTTTATATTTAAAACACAAGTTTAGAAAGAATTCTCTCCTAAATAAATTTTTATCTTAAAAATTAGTGAAGAAATATAAAATGCAGATTCTTATTTTTAAATGGCATTGTAGTTTTATTCTATTTCTTTCTAAAGTTTGAGGATATGACTCTTTCATTTGTATTTTGCAGTCTTATACTTTATTATAAGAAACAGGCAGGAATGTGAGGAAGTGCTGCTGTCCCTAAAAGCCCAACCTCTCTGACAGCTAATAAACTACCCTGAATAACTGAAGCAATTTATTCCATATTTCAGGGTCTTGATTTTTACAACTATAACACAAAATTATTAGAATATATAAATTCTAAGGGCTATATTCAGCTCTAGAATTTGTACAAATGTATAAAAGAGGCTTATTTTTTTTTCTTCACCTTTGTTACTTTTCAATATTTGTCAGCTTAATTCATTCTCCCCTAAAAGGAAATGTTCATATTGTTTAACACAATCATATTTTGAAAATTAGTACACATAAAAAATGGATAGTGGAAGGATAGTAAAGTATTTGAAAGTATGTTTTTAAATATTAACACTTAGCAAGTGAGGGAGGGAATTTCCACAAATAAAGGAGGGAAGATAGGAGTGGAGAGTGGGTGGGGAGTGATTAACCAGGGAATTTATCTGCTTATATGGACACAGACAGTAGAGTGGTAAAGACCTGGGAGGGTAGGTTTAGGGTAAAAGGAGCCAATAGAAAATAATAACAACAAAGGGAACCTCTGTAATACTTTCAACAATAAAGAAAAAAATATATATAATAATAAAAAGGTAATATGCTAATTAGACCAAACATCTTCTGGACGTCCTTCTGGACAAGGCCACAATGGCAGGGGCCAAGGCAGAAGCAGTTAGGGGCAATCAAGCTGGCAGGGGGAAGCAGTAAGGGGGCTATCAGGCCAACAGGGGGGAGCAGTTAGGGGGCAATCAGGACAGCTGGGGAGCAGTTAGGGGGCGATCAGGCTGGCAGGGGGAAGCAGTAAGGGGGCTATCAGGCCAACAGTGGGGAGCAATTAGGAGGCAATCAGGACAGCTGGAGAGCAGTTAGGGGGCGATCAGGCTGGCAGAGGCGGTTAGGGGCGATCAGCAGG